>BSBK01002439.1:380000-647500 GCA_027943335.1 Chamaecyparis obtusa | reverse complement strand
AAAAAACACAAAAAAAATAGGGCCTCCTAGCTATTAAATTCATGAGTTGTTATGCATGTATGCAAAATCTACTATTAGAGAGTAGGTTCGTCTAACTACTCCACACAATGCAACCTACTCCCAGGGAAAGACATCCTAAGCCTAATTGAACAAAAGAATAAACTAGAAATTCCATGAGACAAGTGATGCTAAAAAGCATTGTCTGAAATTTTCGTCGTGAGGAGCTTTCCGAGCCATCCACAGAGTATACCCCTATTCAAATGCATATAGAAAAATCTAGAATTCCTACCTACTATGCTAAATGCTTGAGAAGAAACCGCCCATGCCTTGCCATAAATGCCCTCTCTGCAATATGCAGAGAAAAGGAGTACAAACATTAAGAACATTTAATGCAAAGCCCTCCATAATAGTATTTTTTCCTAATTTTTGTTTCAAAAATTAATTTTTCTCCCTACCTTTTTTTGTTAGAGCTAATAGGAATTTAAATAAATAGTCTTTTTTCTAATTTTAAAAATAAATATAAATTATAAATTATATAACAACTTTAGAACTCAAAATAATTCTAAAATCTGATAGGTTAGATTAATTGCATTTTAGCATCTAATAGATGCAATAGTTTACTTGCCTATGGCAGGAACTAATAATCATCTTTTCATAGTCTTCCAAAATAACAACGCTTACAGTTTGTCTAAAATGGTGTCCTTTCAATGTTTATCCGTGCACATCCTTCTAAAATTCAGAAATATACATTTTTCCCTTATAAATATTTGTGAAAGAAGGCCATTGTATATTTTTTTCTTCTTGGTTTTCTTGTAAAAGCAAAGATCTTTCTGCATGTTTTCATCATAGTTTTCCCTTTTCCGCTCAGATTTTATCTGAGACATACCTTTACCACTTCTAATTGGTCCACATCACTTCTCATTTTAACATTTTCCCAACTAATGAGTTGAGCCCCTTTTTAACATTTTTATTTATAACAGATGTAAAGGTCTTCGTTATGGATAAATTTTACAACAGAAATTGGGGAAAAGAGCTTGGAAGGAATAAAACATATTACATCAATGAGTTCAATCCCTTATATGATCAATTTCCAAAAGCGTACATAGGGGCTAACATTTCTTAGAGAGCTAAAACTCTTATTGTCCACCTGAGGACCAATTCTCATCAACTCCGTTGTGAGACCGGGTAGTGGAAGAGGCCAAAAGAGGCTTGGGAGGAGAGAGTTTGCATGTTTTGCAATTCTAGGACTGTGGAAACCGTACAACACTTTATCTTAGAGTGTGATGCATATAAGGAAATCAAGGGCAAATTTGTAGGTTTTTTATCTGATAACTCTTGGCATAATCTATTCAGCGAGGAGTGCATTGAGAAGCTTGGAGTGCTCATCATCAACTTGCACAAGAAAAGAAACAAGTTACTAAAGTTGACTTAATTTTGTCAGGCTGTCCCATAGGCTATTTTTAGCCTCACATACCTTAAAAATTATCTTATCTTATCTTTTAGACTCATCCTTTTCTATAGAATTACAAAATTCATAATGTCCGTCACGTTATGTAAATTAGTTTTAGAATTAATATTAGAGTTATATATTATATAGTAATTTTAATAATTGATGGATAGATATCTATTATTTAGACTATAATGTTTAAATATAGTTTGTATTTTTTAAAAATATTAGATGTAGAATTATTTTTATATATTAAAGTAATATTATTTCAAAATTAAAATAAAGATTATGTATTATTACATATTAATTTTATAATAGAATTAAATTAGGTAATTGATAAATAAACATGATTGAAATTGATAACTTTTGGGTTGAAGTTAAATTGTTGTTTTACTAATAGTTTATTTTAAAACTATAAATCAATAATAATCTTATCAAAATTCTATTTAATATTGTTTGGTAATTTATAAAATTAATTACTATTATTTATAATTATAGAAATATTAAGTCTTAAATATCTATATTTTAATTGATAATAAATATTATATAATAATATACACACTAAATTATTATTATCTATTATACAATAACATTGTCATTAAATAATTAATTTATAATGAATATTATTTATTATCTATTATATAATAATATTGTAGTTAAATAATTAATTTATAATCAATATTATTTAGATTATATTTAATATTCCAGGATAAGTTATCAATTAGTTTTACATTATTGTGTGACTATAGAAAAATATTTCTTTTAGTTAATAATTAAATTTTTAAATGATGTATATATATAATTAAGCAAATCAAACTAAATACAATGACGATTCATTTTAGAATAAGATAATTAGCATACAAAGTTCATCAAAGAATGTGAGGTTTCATGGGCCTTTAATAAATTAACCTTGAAATGTATGATGTATATAAAATAATATTGTAGTTAAATTATTAACTGATAATAGATATTATTTCAATTTCATTTAATATTCTATGTTAATTTTAAAATTAGTTTTATATTATTTTGTGATTATAGAAATATCTTTCTTTTAGTCAATAATTAACATTGTAAATGATGTATATATATAACTAAACAAATCAAACTAAATATAATGACATTTCATTTTAGAATGTGATAATCAACATACAAAAATTCATTAGAAGGGTGTGAGGCTTGATGGGGCTTTATAAAGTTAACCTCAAAATGTATGATCTATACATGTGCAAGAAAACAACCTCAACTCAAATAGTACACCAACTACTACTTTAAAAAACAATCAAGTATTCAAAAGATATAATACTTACCATACGAAGTTTAAAACTTTATAAAAGTTTAGAATGGAAAATCAATGAAAATTGTATTTAAAATAATTATTGGATTGCTCATCAACACTTACACTATAATACTACCTTGTGAATAGTTATAGTGCTTTTGATCAATTCAACACCCCTCTCTCTCTCAAGTAGATGCTATAGATTTTTGAACTTAACTCATTATTGTTTGTAAAAATTAATGTGCACAAGCCATGTATGGAATACTATTGTAAAAGATAATAAAGATATTTTCTTCGTTGAAAGTGGATGTAGCTAGTTTATGGCGAACCACTATAAATTATTAATTTTTCTCTACTTTTGAAATCTATATTTGTTCTTCATTCTGTCAATCTGCTCATGCTTTCTTTAACAAATCACACCTAATGGGATCCTATGACTATAGGATATTCAAAAAAACAAACATCCTACCACACAATATCAATAAGCACAATATATAGTTCCTACTTCTTAAACATTCTACTAAATTAATAAAAAAAAATGCATTTAAATACCCTCCACATATTTTGAGGTATTGCACACCAAGATGCAATTACTAGTTATGATAGTTACCATATGAAATGAATGACCTGAGTCTCTGCATGGACAATCCACGCTAGGTCTTGAGGCTTACAAGATGATCAGAACAATCTGAATCGTCCGCTCACTTCTTGTCATTAAAATGGAGATTCTGCACAATTACCTCACGCTGGGCAAAGTCAACAGCGTGCAATGGTGTCGATTACCCACTACAGTGGTGGAGATTCTGCACGATTACCTCACGCTATTACTTGACGACGACTGTGAATTGTAGTGGGCAGCTTGAATTTGAAGTCTGTGTAGATACATCCCATCCAAACACAAGCACAGCAACCCATGCCCCATTATTCAAATTGCACCATTTTTTTCCCTTAAAATCTCTCTCCTCAAAACCCAAGTTGAAAAATTCTTTCCCTTCTTCAGATTTCTCCCCTCAAAATCCAATCTTGATTGAAGGGAAGTATGATTGTTGGGCAAATTGAAGAAATTTTGTAGTACAATATAGGGTGAAAAGGAGGAAGCCGTGAAGAGTTTCAAAGTAACGCGTGGGAACAGAAAACAAACCTCCATTGATTTTGTCAATTTTGTCTGCCTTTGAACAAATCAAATGAAACTCGTCCCTTGGAACGATCTATTTTACTTTTTAAACACGTGTGTCTAATCTAGACCAAAAAACCAATGTAAAATCAAGAATAGCAGGGAAATGGACAATGAATTCAGGTTGAAGAAAGGCGTCTCTTATCTGAATTGGACAATCAATGGTTGAAAATTTAACACAGTCATGGAAAACAATTCGAGAGAGCTGAGCCGGCGAATCCACTCTTAACCGTGAAGTTATTGGAATATTAGCTCCGACGTATTAAAATAATGTTATAAATATCAGAAGCAATTCAAACATTTTCTTTAATATTTAAAATTTAGATTAAATAAAAAGATATTATTCTAAATTAAATGAAAAGATATTATTTTTAAAATAATTTTCTCGTAATCTATATTATTTCGACCACTTTCTCGGCTGCTTTTTGGCCAGAGAAATAAGCCCCATGCTTGCTTCGGTCTACCTCATTGCAGATTTTTTCCTCGACTGGGCATTTGCTCTGGCTCAAAAGTTTGACAACATCTAAATGTAAACTAAAACGCATATCTTACCAAGGGGACACTTAATTTTTTTATAAAAAACTTCTATTATATATTTTATGTTTTAGTTTACAATTTATCCAATACCTAAAAGTTTGTCATCGACTATCTAGCCATATCATTCAATATGACTAGATGTTCATACACCTCAGAGTACTTGCTCTGAGGTGTAGCTACAGTATTAAATGAGACTTGTCAAGCTGTACTGTACAATTTTGAATAAGGAAACACCATTTTAAAGAATTTATTAAGTTCAAACATTTTACACTTAGATTAAATCAGTACTTTTTTTAATTTTAAAAATTATTTTATTTTAGTTTCTTTCTTTTTAATTTTCTATCTATTAGTTTTTACTATTTTTTTAAGATCATGTTAATAAATAATAAATATAATTATATATTTGTATCATAAATATCAAATAATTTTTCAATTTTTGTAGCCAAAATGGTTCTGCTTCGTCAAAATTGTAAAAATGTGACTCTAAACAAACAACTCCTTTTTTTATGGAAAAACAAAATATGTGTCTCAGGGTTTTGCATCTGCTTTTCAAGGGAACTGGGCTCCCATTTCTCACCAGAGAAGGAAGATGGATGGGACTGTGTGAAATCAAAATGGGAAAAAAGAGTGGAAAGGAGGGGTGATCTTGGTTATTGGAAAAATAGGCAAAAACTAGATGGGCATCCTCAAGATCCAGTCATCCCTCTACTCTACAATCAATTCCAAAGCCTACAAAAAGAGGAGGAAGGCTCAATAAAACTGGTTCTTGATCAAAGAAGGAGGTCTTCAGAGAGGATTTGAGTAGAAAAGCGAAGAAATTGGGGAAGTATTCATTCTCAAGCCAATGCCCTCTGGCATAAAAACCCTGTTGATATGAACCTACCGAAAAGATCATGTCGTCCTTCAATAAACCCTAGGGAGATTAAGGTTGTAATGTCGAAGGAAACCCTAATTAATCAACAAATGAAAGGTATTGAGAAGGTATTACCAATAATTGATTCAAAAGATAATATAATAGTGGAGTGTAGGGATAGAGTAGTAGAAGCATCACAAAAAATTTGTTAGAAATACAATGTCAAATTGCAAGATGGAATAGTCATGGAACCCCAACAGAAAAAATAGCAGAATGGTTCCAAGAGGCCTATAAACAGTTAAACATAATGATATTATCGAAAACATTTCTTTATATTACTTGTCCAATGGATCTGAAGAATAAGCTTTTAAAACAAGATTCACCTAGATTTAGAGGTAATGGTTTTAAATTTATAGACTTGAAGCCCAATTTCAACCTTAAAAACTTAGAGAATTTCATAATAGAAAGAGCAATATTGCTTCCTAATTTCCAATAGAATTAGTAAATAAAGAAATAATTAGAAAGATAAGTAATAGAATGGGAAATTTCGTAGGAATGGGGGAAGGAAAATTTGCAAAAAACTAATGTAATTATGGTGGTTGAAATGGATATAAACATTGAGGGATTATAACTAGTAGAGGTTATGAATAAAGAGTCCTCATACCTTATTCATCTAGTTTTCTTTAAGGGTACTCTATGGGAGGAAGAAACCTTAGAAGGGGAAGGAAACCCTAGGATAGCGGATGTTGAAGTAGAGATGGAAGTGAAATTCCTAGAAAACTAGGGAGGGTTTGTGATCTAGAGGAGAAACAAGGAGGGAGAAGTAGAAGTGGAAGAAGGGGAAATTGTGGAAACATAAATTATTGACATAGACCGAGAATATTAAGGGAAATATGGATTGAAGGGGAATCAACTGATAGATGCAGGAAGAGAGGCGGTAGAGAATGGAGTGAATAACCTCAAAGAAAATAATGATGAAAATAGCATAAGGATGACTAGGCAAGAAAAGGATAGGGAGGAAGAAGTAGAAGATATTAGTATTGGCCAATGCAAGGAATCCTTAAGAGATATTTTGGATCAAACAAAAAGGATGAGGAAAGAGGTTAATCGAGAGCTAAGTTTTGTTGAGGAGAATACTTTTGAAGAAGTATGGAAAGAAGAAGTAAGATTGAGCGAATTCAATAAGGAAAATGACAAGGAACTGATTACCATAGAGAGGGCAGAGATAGAGGAATTAACTGGGTTTCTAGGATTGGATCTCATTGAAGAGGATAGAAGATTGACCAAAAGTAATCAAGATATGTTAAGTAGAATGGTTGATACTTTAAATGTGGATTCGATAGAAGAACTTGAGAAGGAAGTGGGAGGAGTAGAAGAAGACTAGATTATAGTTAGCAATCCAGTAGGGAAAATGGAAGAAAATACCGAATTGAAAAGTATGGAGAATGAGGCTTCTTGCTTAGGTATTGTCATCAAAGAAAAAGGAAAGGAGAAGGCTGATTGCACCAAGGAATCCAAAACAAGGGGGAGAAAGTCTCTAAATGAGCTAAGAAAAAAAGATGCATTGGCGATAAGACAAGCCAAAATCACCACACTATATGAAGGGAATGGGAAGGACCTTCCCATAGGGAAATTAAGGTGATCACATGGAATGGTGAGGGACTTAATGCCCCTAACAAACAATGCATCCTGAAGCACTTTATTAGGAAGTATGAAACAAATATATTGTTGTTACAAGAAATAAAGCTAGGGGCAAAGGATCTAGTAGGTTTGAAAAGGAAATTAGGAGGATGGGAAGTGGAGGGTGAACCATCTAGAGGAGCCTCGGTCAGTCTAGGCATATTATGGAACCCCAGAAAGGTTATCTTTGCAAGAATGGGAGATGGTAGGTTCTAGATTGGGGGAAAGGTGAAAAGTATAAGTGGAGCTTTGGAATTTATAGTAATCAATGTGTATGGACCTTCAACCCTTCAAGATAAAGTAAGAGTTTGGAGAGAAATTAAAACCTTTTTTGGCACCAACCCGAGACAGACTTTTATCATAGGATGAGATTTTAATGCGATTTTGAATGAGGATGAGAAAGTTGGGGGTTTGGGAAGAAAATCACAAACTATGTTGGATTTTAAGGATTGGGTAAATAGGAATAAATTAATGGATATCAATACAAGTAATGGGACGTTCACTTGGACTAATCAAAGATTAGGATTCAGTAACATCACTGAAAAATTAGATAGGTTCCTTTTCAGAGGTTGTTTGATAGACTTTAACTTTGAGGTGGAATCCTCTATCCTCCCTGCCTTTGGGTCAGATCAGTATCCAGTATCTCTTTGGATAAAAGAAACTAGCAAACCTACTAGATGTTCATTCAAATTTGGGAAAATTTGGTTTAAGGATAATGAGTTGAAGTCCCTGCTAGAACAATGGTGGAAAGTAGAAGTCTTTGAAGGATCCAAAGTATTTATATTTATGGAAAAATTGAAAGCCATTAAGAGATGATTAAAATAGTGAAATAAGGATAGCTTTGGGGATATCTTTGAAAATAAGGAATATGTTGAAAAGGAAATTGGGGAACTAAACAAGGTTCTAAAGGATGGTATGAATCAGGATAGCTTTATGATAGAAAATATTCTATTAAGCAAATATGAAGACATTCTAGCCAAGGAGGAAATCTTTTGGGGATAGAAGTCTAGAGAGATTTGGCTAGCAGAAGGAGATAATAATACTAAATTCTTTCATAATAGTAGAATGATTAGAAGGAAGATCAATAGAATAGGGGAACTAAAGAAATCAAGTGGTGAAATGGTGGAGAAACCAGAGGAAGTTTCGAAGGAAGTGATAACCTTTTTTAGAGATTTGTTAAACTGTGTTCCTTGATAGTGGGAGCCCAGGAGAATATTCTATGCAACATTCTGCCCATTATCAGTAGAGAACAAAATAAAAATTTGAATGCAAAAATTTTAAAGGAAAAGTGGAGGAAGCTCTTAGACAACTTCACCCTGATAAATCCCTAGGACTTGATGGTTTCCCAGCCTTCTTTTATCAAAATTGTTGGTCCTATTTGGGGGATGAAGTGTAGAAGTTTTGGAGAGTATTAGAAACTCAGGAATAATTCTAAGGGAGATAAACAACACTTTTATAACACTAAACCTGAAGAAAGAGAAATCATAAAACTTAGAGAAGTGTAGACTAATTTCATTATGCAACACTATATATAAGCTTTTAATAAAAATGATGACAAATAGATTAAAAAGCTTACTCCCATAAATAATATCTAAGGAACAAATGGGATTTGTGCTAGGTAGATCTATTTTGGATGGAGTAATCATTGCCTAGGAGGCAATTCATATTGTCCAATGCAATAAAACCCCTAGTATGTTGATTAAGCTTGACATAAAAAAAATCCTACGATAAAGTGGACTGGAGATTCCTTTGCAAATGCTTGAAGACCTTTGGCTTTTCAAAACAATGGATTAATATGGTGTTTGAATGTATTTCTACGACTAGAATTTCTATTTTAGTAAATAGAACCACAAAAGGTTTCTTTGAAATGGTCTACGTCAGGGGTACCCTTTATCACCTTTCCTATTTATTATTATGGTAGAAGCCCTAAGGAGATCATTAAATAGGGAAAGAGAGCCTGAGGACAAAATTAAAGGGATTAAAATCCCTAGTGAATTTGAACCAATCACTCACCAACAATTTGTGGACAACACAATGCTTTATGGGAAGACAAAAATAGAAGAGGCTAGGAATATTACGAAATTATAAATAAAATATTCAGATGCATCAAGTCAACTTATTAAAAGAGACAAGTGCAAATTTTTTTCTTTAATATAGAAGCCAATCTAGAAAGAATAATTTTGAATATCCTGGGTTTTAAGAAAGGAGAACTGCCTAGAAAATACTTAGGTCTCCCATTAGATAAGGGGAGGAAACCAACAGATTTGAGGAAAGATTTCATGTCTAAGGTAAAAAATCGAGTTGCATTGTGGAAAGAAAAATGGCTCTGAACAGCCAGGAGAGTGACAATGTTGAGATCTGTCCTTTTTGCTATCCCTATTTTTCAAATTTCATGTTATAATATGCCGATGGAAATAGGGAAGAAATTAAATTAGAAATTGAAAACATTCTTTTGGCAAGGTTCAACAGAAAAAATAGATTGGCCTTAAAACCAATATCTCAAAACTAGTCATGAATAAAAAATACATGATGTATAGTCGCAAAATGATAGTTTAAAATATAGAGTGTTATATTTCTAAGTTTTTGTTTCAAGTTTTGACAGTTTAGACATCTAGTGGGCATACAAATTCCCAAAGTTCCCAGTGTAGAAACTTAGGCTCTGATACCAAGTGTAATGCCTTACCAAGGAACCCAAGAGAATTTAACCTAAAACATGTTGCTATGTTTACAAAATATTTTTTTCTTAAGAGTTTACAAAACAATAATGATAATAATGTGAAAGCAATAAAATATAAGATAAAAAAAAGTACATAAGTACAACTCAATTACAATTAACAATTCTCAAGGGTCCCATGACATAGAATTACATATTACATATTAAATATTTTAGATTAAGTATAATTACAAATATCTCACATACTTATGAATAACAAGTACATCCAATACATTTCTAATAACTGGTTAATGGCGGAGACATCGACCAGGAAAGGGATTTCAAATTTTAAAGGCCGACCCGACCATGGCGAAGCCCCTGCTACTAGTTTGGGTGGGGAAAATTATCCTCGGTCAGCCTTCCAGGTGGGGCTCCACATGCTATAGGGTCTTTGGGTCATGTTCAAAATGGCTAGAAGTCAACCAAGGAGGTTGAAGCGAAGATTAATGCGGACAAAAGTATGTGTGGTGCTGGCGGGCCTTTGCCAGATGCGGTGGATCTCAAGGGTGTGAATGTTCTATCTAAAGCTAATGAGAAGAAGCAGACATCTGCTAGTAAGTGAGCCTCTCTATTTCTGGTGAAGCCCACAAGAAAATCCTCTTTCCCAGATATCAATGTTATCTCTAATCTAGTTAAGGGAGAGTTTGTGATTATCATGCCTGATGCGTTGATAGATCACTGGGTTTCGTTGATGGCTCTTTCTCTAATTGGAAATTTTGTAGGGTTGCGACCAAACATTGATGTAGTTAGACTTTATGCTCAAAAGAAATGGCTCCTTAAGGATCAAGTGGATATTTCTTCTATGCCTAAAGGTTTCTTCTCTTTTGAATTTAGTAATGGTCATCCTATACTCTGTTGAATTCACTAGGTACATATATTGTCCATCAATAGACTGTACTCTCTCCAACTTCACAGTCACCTCACTCAACTGCAGTTGCGACTCTTGGAGAGCCAACTGGGTTCTCTCCAACACCTCATAAGTCACCTCAAGATCATGGGTGAGCTCAACCACCTCCTCTTTCCCTAACAATGTATCCTAACAAGTGCTACCCCACTCAAGAAGGTAATCCCTATTAGCTACCAACTATAAATAATTATGCTTCAAGATCCTAACAACCTCTTGAAGTGAATGAATCTCTACTAGGGAAAGACAACTACCATCATGCTCATCTGACATAGGATAAACCCCACCAAATATAGCTAACATCTGGTGAATAGCATTATAATTCTCAACAGCTGAAGAAATATCACTATCACTCACCTTCATCTGTCTGGTCACATGATGTCTCTGCATACCCAGGCTCCCATATACTCTCCCTGACTCACCAACTGCACTGTGATATGAATTTGTATCCTAACTCCTCACCACATGATCAATAACATCATGTGTACTAATAACCTCACACATGTCCATCAATGAGGTACTGATATTGGGTACCTCTGCAAACAACTCATCTGAAGTGGAATTCGATGCTATGTCCAACTCCTCGCAAATCTCTACTACCTCTTCAACTGTAAGTCCTTGTAAAACATGATTTAGGGACCTATCATCATCTCATAGCAAATCCTCTTCATCATTCAACATCTGACATGATAATCCAGACTCACTGCAGCATGAAACATACTCATACAAATCATCAGAGGTGCCCATAACACTAGTGTCCACATCGTCTAATTGAGACTCCTCTAATATCTCCTATTGTTGCATACATGACTCAGTGTCATGTGAATCAACATCACTATGGCATTAATATACATCACATAACTCCTCTCCAACACTCAAATCATGAGTGTCATCACTAGGTATCTCCATGCTCTCATCCTCCACACTGGATATGATTGTTGTCTCCTGCACTGATTCATCATTATGACTGTTTCATAAAAATCAAAACTATTTTAACTCATATTCTCCTCATAGTATTCAAATACAACCCAATCATCTAATGATTCAGAACCCATAGTGGCATCATAAACACCATAAACATGATCAAATAAGGGATTTTTATCCTAAAAACCACACCTTGTGTCACTCACATTTTCAATACCACTAACTGGTGTGAGGCTTCCATCAAGGGTAGTCAACATGTCATCATTATTTTCATGTTCACTAACGATGGTCTCATCAAGATGTCGAGACTTAGTGTTTTTTCCCTATAGTCAATCAGTCATATATGTGTGTCCCTTTGAAGAGTCTCCAACATCATGTATGCAAGGTGGAGTAGTGGCGCCCCATAAAGCATGAGATCAACTCTACAATGATTAGTAGCTGCTAAAAATTCATCCTGAAGATTTATGGATGTCTCACTTGTGAAAACCTCTTGTTTCTCTTCTTGTTTTCTCTGTGAGGAAGACCTTTTGAAGAAGGAAACCATAAACCTAGTGGCCCTATCAACAGTTGTCAGAACTAAAAGTTGTACATTTAGCCTTTCCTATTTTTGCCTCAATTTCTCCATTTTATTTACCCGGGCATCTTTTTATTTCCTGAAATGTGACACACTGCTCAACTGCTTTCCATATTTACTAGATTTCCTATATTTGTCCATGATTAAAATAATCCGCGAGAGTGTTGATGACTCACAAATCATGCGTGGGAACTCAAAATTTCCAGCCCCGCAAGATGGCAGAAAACTACTCTGATACCATTGTAAGAACCCTTGCTGGTTCTAACTCTAACAAACACCAAATTGCTTCACTTCTTAAATTCGCTTTCTTTGGCTAAATAATTTTTCAATTCAAACATATATAAATATATGAAATCATAGTACAAATTACCATTCATCAATTTCCTTCAAATCATTTATCATTTATTTCTATGGAATAAAATAAGAGTCTACACATGTAGCTACAATAATTTAATTATAGTGTGATGGAACTTGGAGCTGCAAGCATGCACCATTATCAACCAATATTGTTGATGTCGCCCCTGTAGAATGATAGCTGACTAATGTCTTGGCTAGGAGAGAACATTTGGAGGCATCTTCAATCAAAAACTATATTTGCCAATTCTCAAATGTTGACTAGGAAATTCCAATGCAACCTCTTTGTTTGTGGTGGTTGTCGTAAGTCACTTTGTAGCTATCTATACACAACAAATAAACCAAGTGATGGCTATGATCTACAAATGGTGACGTTTCCCTAACCACATAACGATTCTCGGAATGAAATGCTAATTTTCCACACCAATTTCAACCTTTGTTTCAGCACAATTATGGTCTCTGAAATAAGACCATCATCAACACAATTCACTTGGCATTTAACAGCCTCAAAGTGCAAACAAAATTAGAGACATTTCTTCTCAGCTTGAAGAAATTACAAACCCTCACATTTTCTTTCATAAAAAAAAATATCAATATCCCGGAATGAATTTCTTTTGCACAAAGCATTTATTTTATAATAAAAGATATCTTCTTCAAAACACCAAAGGAAAATAGCTTCTCTCACACACTTTTCACTTAAATTCTCTTTTCTTTATACTTAGGCACATATTTGAAAAATATAATTTATTAACTCCCTTTGGCTCCAAAAATGACCTTTTCATCAATATCATAATATTTTGACACACAAGGTCATTGTTTTCTGTGCCCAAGATTTAAAAAATTTCAACTTGGTTCCAACGAGCTAAGACACTAAGGTGACCAATATACAATACCGACAAAAATAGAAACCTTAGTGTATTTAATTAAATAATAATCACAATTCACCTGTCTTGCAAAAATGACTGAAGAAGCATCCGGATCAAAATCTAACAACAAAGGCATGATCTTGATGGAGAAATATGATGAATGGACCTGACGGGGTGACTTACTAAAAATAGACATTCCCTCCAAGATTCTTGGAGCCCAAACCAGAAGCCAAAAATAAAAATAGAGAGCATCATTCAACTCCTCTAACTCAATGAGCTTGTTGGAACCATCCATTGACTTACTATAAATAGTAAGTCCAATCAAATGGAGCCATAACCCTCAACAAAGTCCTCTAATCACCAATATTAGCCTACAAGGACCCAGTAATAGTCTAAATCCATCCACTATCATGGTCATGCTAAAAAGGGGACATTATATTTTCTACAAACTATTCTAGGAGGTGTTAAGATTCGTGCATGCTCTTCATTTTCATTAGGTGCATTAATCACATCAAATTGAAATATTGTATGTTCTTCAATTTTATTAGGCACATTAGATGCATTCATCACATCAATTTGAAATGGTGTATATTGATCATTTTTATTTGGTGCATTAGGTGCATTCATCATATCAATTTGAATTGTTGCATGTTCATCATTTTCATTAGGTGCATTAGATGACGTACCTTCACATAATCTCCTCATACACTCCCTTTGTCTTTCCTTTGCTACCTCTCATTGTTCAATTGTTCCTCTCTTGTTCTTTCGCATCATTGATATCGATTTTTGTACACATAATATCATGATGAACATACACAATCAATTACCAAAAAAGCTGAAAATTATCATTATTTTTTATAATCTAAAGTATTAGTACTAAAATAAATTCAATAACAAACCATTGAATAAGAGAAACCAATCATTTGAAATCATATGTGACAAAAAAACATGAAAACATGTTTGATAATATTGCAGAAAGTTATGAAAACTTGTAGTGGGCCCTTTGAACAAGTTACAATGTTGTTTTTGAGGCCGTTGGGAATAATATTTACCCCAATGGAACACATACAAGATATGTTTAGACAAAACCCGTATGAGTTCCATTGAGCTAAAGGTGTAACGTTCATGTTGGTCTTAAATGCACCATGTCCATAGTTTTATAGAACCCATACATGTTTTTGTTATGTAAAAATGTTTGGTCTTAAATGAACCAGAAGACACACACACACACACACACACACACACACACACACACAAGAGAGAGAGAGAGAGAGAGAGAGAGAGAGAGAGAGAGAGAGAGGATAATTAGGGCTCAGATATACAAAGATGGTGATGGGGAAGGAAGATGAGAGAGACGGAGAATAGGGAGAGACATGCATATATAGACATATATACATATATCTAAATATATATATATATATATATATATATATATATATATATATATATATATATATATATATATATATATATATATATATATATATATATATATATATATATATATATATATATATATATATATATATATATATTTATAGATATGCATATATACATACATATACATATGTGTAGTGTATGCTAAGTTTACAAGCATATGTTTTTATTACTTCATAACACGTACAAGTTTTGTAGAACTAAAACTTGTCCTTTTAGTTCTATATAACCTGTACAGGTTATGAAGAACTAGGAAAGCTACTTTTTCTCTTAGAGAATCCCATTAGGTTTTTAGTACCTAGGAAATTGTATTTGTTATGGTAGGGTAAGAGGGTTGGACAATGACCCTAAGTCTTGGAAGCCCTTTTCCCACCATTTCTCTCCCTTTACATGTCTTTTGTTCTTCCAAGATGATTTATCGACTTCCTCATCATCAGGTTTACACATCATCAAGTGGGTATCTATAAAATTACCACCATAATCTCACACGTTTTCTCAACTTTCTAACCATATAAATTCTTCTATTTTAGACAACATTAGCATAGTAAACTTTAATTTTCTTTACCAATGTCTTCACAATTATCAGAGACATATGCCTACCATTTTCTTAATAACTTTTGATCTACTTGACCAAATTCAAAATAAATTACATATTATTGTTCTACACTAGATTCTATACACTTTAAAAAAACAAAGTTTGCATTTTTGATTATTTTAATACAAGTTATGCTCAACACAGAAACATACACCTTATTTTTAGGATGTGACCACTTCAAAATGTCATAAAAAATACTCAATAGAAAATTATAAAAAAATACATAACTTCTAGCTCTCACTCTTACCTATCATTCTACTAAAGGGTTTTGCAAAATACTAAATCTAACTATATCTTTGTGAAGCACATGGAATACACTATGTTATATTTTTTTGAAAAATCAAGAATAGTTTTTCATGCACAAGGTCGACCCTCTTAATCTTATCCATTTTTGAAAAACCTTAGTAGTTTAGAAACTAGATTTAGAGTACTGCAATTCTTAGTCTTTGCACAACTCCTAATTTTGAGTGCATGACCCTAGAATTTCCCTTCAAAGTTCAGGTTTACCTGATTTCATAAAAGAAAAAAAAGTGACCACTTATACCCCCTTTTTGCACACCATCTTGGTGCATTTACCCATACCACATTTATAAAAAAATTAAGTTTTTTACGTTTGACTTGTCTTTTCTTACATAGTTACAAGTTATATATATTGTATCCTAACTTCTAAATTATAGTCTTCTTGGAGTTGCGATATGACTTGTATTTTGCATGTTATCATATGGATTATGGACCTCAAAATCTAAAATGCATTTTATAAATTAGACTCCAAAGTTCAAATTACAATATCAACGAAGATTCAACTTGTATTTTGATTTTACATGAATAATAGTTATATTTTGGGTCTTGAGCTCTTAAATCAGTTTGATTAGTTGGGCTCCAAAGTTCAAGATGCATGTCCATCAACGATTATACTTATCTTTGTAATTCTCAATATTTGATTTGTTGGGTAGAATTTGAAATTTAAGTTGTAGTTGCTTCTATATTTGACATTCAATGGGGAGACTAATTTTTTGAATGGGCTAAACATTATTGACTAGAATCCTCAGGTTAACTTTTAGGCTAGTATGTGTTCAAACAATTAATGGTAATTTTCATGTTTCCAAAGGTTAGTTGAACTTAAATGTCCAAATCTCCTATTATACAATAAGTTAGGTCTAACTGCCAATGATAGTAAATGCATATGTTGACCTAATGGACCCCGATTCTCCTCTTTGACAACAATGCCACACTAGAAACATATGATATATAGCTCAAAATAGACTTAATCAGAAACCATAATAGTGGATTTTGTTAGAGAAAAATGTAACAGTGACAAGGTTTTTGTCATACTAGTTGCCACTACCTCGAGGGTTGTCTCTCAAATAGTTCACACTATGAATCGCTCCACACCAATTCACTAGAAAATTTTACACCCAAAAGAAGGAAAGTACCTTGTTTAAATACCAAACCAAGATAGGTTAGCGGGGCCTGTAACTACTCAATAGGTTTTTTATTTTATTTTTAATTATTAGTAATAATATCAATATAACTAGTATTATATAATTACATTATTCGAATTATATTAAAACTAGCAATCACACCTTGGTGTGCAATGGGTACGCTGAAGATGTGCAAAAGATAAACTAGGAAAAAAAGTATGCAATTAGCGTAGGTTTGAGATCAATTGTAAGTCATTTAACCAATGATATTGTTTGTGTAACAAATGTTTAAATGGATAAGTGATAGGTTGAAATCAACTATGCATCCAATTTGTATCTCTTTATTCATTTTTAAAATAAATATAATGTAAGCTAATGTGGACTTTGTCCATTTTCCTTGGAGAAAAGAAGCTTTTTCCTTGACTGTGCTTCCACATCATCCAACAACTTGTGTGTCTTGTCTATACTCCACAACTTATGTGTCTTATCTGTGCTCCCACAGTTGGATGCAATCATCAAAATCATCCACGTGCTTTCACTATGTTCCTTTTTGCGCATGCATATTGAATATGAGGACATGTAGAAGAGGAAAGGGGATAATGTAGGCACGTTTCTTTAGTGAGTGTATTCTGTCAAATAGTTTGCTTTCCATGTCAATGCTTAAGTCAATATTGCATTTTTAACTCCAAGAATGATTGCTCCCAAAATTGTCCATGTAAAAGCTGAAGGGAAACTCATATTGCCATTGTTTGAGGAAACTCTCACATGGATTTGAAAGTTGGAATCCAATGCTTCATGAGCAAATCAAATATGTTCATGACCTATGGTCCTTGGAAAACTGCATCCTTTTTAGCTTTTAATGAGAAAACTTATGTGAAGTAACCACATGATATCATCCTAATGTCAACCAATCTTAGGTTCTATGTAGAGTCATTAATAAAGATGTTGAAAAGAAATCATTGAAGAAAGGAATGATTCATAACGTGCATTTAATGGAACATACCTCAGGAGATTTGTGTGGTGAGGACCACAAATGAAGTTGATTTTTTCTTTATATGTTAAAAAATTATTGGTAAATTCCTTGGTCACTTTTTTGAAAATGGTGGACGACATTCAATATATTTGTGAGAAAAATGAAATGTAGTCTATACATTTATGAATTATTCGACATTAGTGTCAATTTTTTTTATTTTTGTATTGTTCCTTTCTTTTATGTGCATGCTCTATGGACTGAACAAGTTTTGAACCATATAAGATGGTTTAGCTCTTCAGATTTTGTAATTTCATTTCTATTTTCAAGATTTTCCAATATTTTGTTTTAATTGTGCACCTTTGCCAATTCTTTCGTAACTAAAGGGTTTCTTTTGCTAGTCTAGGCTACTTCATTTTCATTAGATCTGAGTTACACATTACATCACTTAGGATTTTTATTATCCTAAAATTTAATGATTTTTGGCTGGCAACCAAGAAATCTACTTTCGTATTTATGAGCTTCTCTTAATTTCTCCAATGCCTAGCATAACACTATTGTTGCCAATAATGTTGTCATTGATACAAAATAGTATTCGACAAAGGTGGCAGTTGAAAAGTCAAACATGTCTCAATTCATTTGATTATTGACCATGATATAATTGAGGCGATACAGATTATTTTTGTTTAGAATATTTGACAGGTATATTAATTGGTCATATTTAATTCTCCACTCATCTGGACAATATGGTTGAGTTTATTGTTGACACTGGTTACCTTACTTAGTGCTTAACTTTCCACATGGCATCATTGTATGGTGGAATTGAAAATCTCTTTATTCTAGCAGAATTTTTGGTAATCACGACAAAGTTGATTTTGGTTTTGCATTCCATTTTTTGTCAAAATGAAGCCCTACAGGGTTGCCACCATGAACATTTGGTGAAACATATTTGAGTTCTAGTTTAATCATTTTTATGGGTTTTGGATATGATAAGAAGTGAAATGGCCCAGGTCATTTAATACTAGTTTTTGAGTTGTTTTTGGAAAGGTACTATCATTTTCATGGACAAAAATATTTTTCAAAACCCTTTAGATATGTTTTGTTTCTATTTTTGGTTTACTAATAAAGATTCCTTGGAATGGTTTCATGGATACTTTGAGTTTTTTTACTGGAGTTCTTCAAGAAGTTTTTGATAGCAAAGAAAGAGGTATTTGTATATGTCGTCTTCAAAAGCATATCAGGTACATGTCTTCGTAATCCATTTGTTACAGGGGAAGATTGAAAAATATCCAATGATTGTTCAACATTGAAATGGGCTAATGATTCTTTTGTAAAAATGAAGAAAGGGTTTCTTTATTTCATTTCAGCATTGAAAGCCGGAAGAAATTGTTTAATGGTTGTGATTATTTTACTGTCTCGGTTTGGAAAGTAAAATTTCAAGAAAGTTTTCCTTCTACAAATGAGATGGCGAACATGATATTCTTTCTTGTTATTTACATCTTGGTCTATCAATTTTCTTTGAGTAGTTTTTGAGAAAGATGTAAATTGGTTCTCAACACCTATAGCCGTGAAAAATAAAAAAGGTTGTCAATAGTAAATTTATTCATTTTTTTGGGTAACCCCTATCAATTACAAATAGTTGGAAAACTGTTAGTCAATCTTGAATGTAAAGATTCAACATTACAATTCAGTTTTTTTTTGTGCTTACCCAAACTAGAAAGAGGGTTTCTTTGGTTAACAGTTTTCGTCATGACAAATAGCCTTATTGATGGTTTTTAGATAGGTTTAAAATAAAGTAATGGATCAAATAGTTTCTCTTGGTGGTGATCAGTTATCAGTTACAGGTATCTACGATTTGTGATGTTGATTTACATTTTTGTGCAAAAATACACTCATCGACATTGAGAAGACAAAGGTGGTTATTATTTTGAACAACAGTTGCTATCATGATAAAAAAAAATTTCTTTTATGAGAAACTTGATTCTTTTATTTAATTATGAGGGTTTGATGTATCAGATATTTTTGTTATAACAACTAATATTGAAATCAGTGCATGTAAATAATTTGAGATACATCCCTATATAAGTGAGTATGAATGTGTGTCGAGTATGCAAGTTGAAACAGTGAAAAGGGTACATATTTATATTCTCTTATGTATGGAGTATTTGTATTGAGTTTGAAAGCCAAATCATTAAGCTATTTATATATGAATGCATGAAATCTAAAAGCATATATTCATGTATACGTAATCTGAAAAAGGACACATTGTAAGAAGAAAAGAGATGAGTTGAAGCTCCTAGCACTTGATGCTGTAGAATATTGTAAAGTAAAGAGTTGTTGCTCATTAAAGATGACAGGTTCTAATGGAGTTATTTTTTCCTTGTGAGAAAACTGAAAGGTTTTGAGGGTTTCCCACTCAGCACAAAAATCTTGTGTCTCTCTTTTTTGAGATGTCTTCATTGCTCTGATATCTTGTATTTTCATTTATATGTTCAACTTGTGTATACAATTACCTTTGAATGATATATGTGCATTCCAAATCTGTTTAAGAGGATTAAAAAGTTTG
Source organism: Chamaecyparis obtusa (assembly GCA_027943335.1). Lineage (NCBI taxonomy): Eukaryota > Viridiplantae > Streptophyta > Pinopsida > Cupressales > Cupressaceae > Chamaecyparis > Chamaecyparis obtusa. The sequence goes on along the minus strand of BSBK01002439.1, from coordinate 627,209 downwards.
AAAACTCTCCTATTCTGATTCACATCCCCCCCCCCCCGCCCCCTCTCAAAATATCCATTACTTCCAACAAGTGGTATCATGGCATAGGGTCCCAGCCTAGGTCTACCTATAGGGATTATCCAAGGAATTCTTTTTTTGGAAGTATCAATGGCATAGGCTGAAGGTGCCTCACTTACCCGAGCCCTGTTATTTGATGGTACCGATTATGTTTTTTGGAATGTCATGATGGAAGCCTTTATAAACTCTTTAGATGTTCATATGTGGGAAGTTGTTACAAAATATATTGTACCCAAAAGCATACCTACTGATCCTGATGAAAAAACCAAGTATGAACTTGATAAAACAACCAAATTTTTTTTTTGTGGTCTCACAAAAGATGTATTTGTCAAAGTCATGTATTCTCAATTTGCTAATGATATATGGGTAAAATTAAAAACCATTTATCAAGGTGATGAAAAAGTAAAGGAATCAAAGTAGTGAATGAGGATGAAAGCATAGCAGCCTATTTCTTAAGGATTGATGAAGTAGTGAATGCTAGAAAGGGATTAGGAGAAAAAATTGAGGAGCATGATATTGTTTTAGAAGTATTAAGAACTGTACTACCTAAATTTGAAACAAAAATTTCTACTTTGGAAGAAAAGAAAAATTTCTCCAAAATGACTTTGCATCAATTACAAGGAACTCTAACTACTTATGAAATGAGAATCAATAATGATGCTGGTTCTATTTCAAAAGAAACAACCTTCAAGGCTGAAAAACAAGATGAAAGTATTTAGATATAACAAATGCTATTGAAGCATTATTGGTTAGAAATTTGAAAAATAAATATGAAGGAAAACCAAAATGTTTTAATTGTGGGCAGTTAGGACACTTTGTTGTAAAGTATCCCTATGTTGATCAAGATGAAAATGATGAAAAATCAGAAAAATCCTTCAACAAGAAACCATGGAATCAAAAGAAAAGATTAAAAAATTTTAAAAGAAGAGTCTTTTGTTAAAGGAAGACTCTAATGAAGATTCAAATGATTCAGGTGAGGAAGGAGAAATATTGTTTATGGCTGAAATAGTGAATGTTCAAAAACCAGAAACCATTCAATCAGAATCTCCATCTGATTCAGATGAAGACATAGATCTTAAAGAAGAGCTACTTTGTTCTCTACAAGAAATAAAGAGGTTCAAAGAAACTGGTCTCTACTCATGAAAAAGATAATCGGTTTTTACAAGCTGAGTTGAATAGTACAAATTAGCTTATTGAACGTCAAAAGGTTTTATTAGATGAAAAAGAAAAGAAATTAACCTTTTTGCAAAAACAAATTGATCAATTAGATTCAAAGTTTAATACAGTTGAAAAAGGAGAATCTTCAAAACAGGTTTCAAATCATTTTTTAAAAGGTTACTGTTTTGTTTGTAACTTATTTGGTCATAAGGCTTATAAGTGCAAGCTAGCAATAAATGAATCCATATATGGCTTTCAGAAAGTAATTAGATTTTTTAAGTGCTATCACTATGGGCACTTTGCAAATCAGTGTAAACTGAATTTAAAGCCTAAACAAGTATGGAAACCTACAAGTATGCACGTGGAAAAGTCTTTAATTGTAGAAACAACCCTATTCGCTCATAAACCTGCAACATGGATTTTGGACAATGACTATATGACAGGTAGAAAAAAAATTAAAACCCTAGAAGACTTTGATGGAGGTAATTTTGTCAGATTTGGGGATAATTCATGTGCATATATAATAGGTTATGGCTCAATTTCTCTGAATAAAGACACTCCTATACATGATGTATATTATGTAGAGGGTCTAAAACATACTCTTAAGTGTGAGTCAGATATGTGATAGTGGATATTCCATTTCATTTGATGCTAAGGGTTGTCCTATCAAAAACAATATGAGTAAAGTTATTGCAAGTGGATTGAGGACAGGGGGAAATCTTTACAATCTAATTGATTAAACAGTTCAAGAATCATCCTTAGTTAATTCTTGTCTTATGAGTCAAGTTGAAGAGAATTGGTTGTGGCACAAAAGATTAGGTCATTTAAATTTTGATAGTCTTTGCCGAATCAGCAAGAACAAAAAGGTTAGGGGTTTGCCTCTAATCAGTAAACCAACAATTTTTTTTGAAGAATGTGTTCAAGGAAAACAAACAAAAACATCCTTAAAACCAAGGAATATCTGTCTAACAGACCACTAGAACTTGTGCATACTGATCTATGGTCCAACCAAAACTACATCCTTGAATGGTGAAAAATATTTTATGATATTTGTGGATGTTTACTCAAGAATGGTTTGGGTAACCTTTTTAAAACATAAATATGAAGCTTTTGAACACTTCAAGATATTCAAGAAAATGGTAGAAAGAGAAACTGATCTAAAATTGAAATATCTAAGATCATATCGAGGTGGAGAATTCACCTCTTAGGATTTTATTGAATATTGTGAGAAACATGGCATCAAGAGGCAGTATTCAACTGCCAGTACACCACAACAAAATAGTGTTGTGGAAAGAAAAAATAGGACAGTTAAAGAAATAGCTCGAATAATGTTGAATGAAGCAAAATTGCTTGATAATTTTTGGAAAGAAGCTATTCATACAACTGTATACATCCTAAATAGGGCTCAAATAAGGGTCAGAACTGCTTATACCCCTTATGAATTATGGCATGGTAAAAATGCTAATGTTAAGAACTTTAAAAACTTTGGTTGTAAATGCTTTATCAAAAAGGATAATGATGCTTTAGAAGATTTCAATTCAAGATTTGATGAAGGCATCTTCTTAGGGTATTCTACACAACAAAGCTTTTAAGTGTTACAATAAAAGGCTAAATAACAATAGTAAAAAAGATGTTGAAGAAGTTTCCTTTCAAAGAATTGAACATATTTCGGATGATCAAGAATTTGATTGTGTTGATTTAGAATTACCTGACCCAAATGGACAAGAAATTTGTTCAAGTCCTAAAGTGATTAATGGGTAAAAGCATAATAAACTGTCACCCTTTTACAAAGGAAAAGGCTAACAAAATCAAAACTGTTCAACTTCAATAGTATAAAAATGACATTTATGTTTGGAATTTGAAGATGATGTAAACTAATTAAATGTGATAAAATGGATTAAGTTTATGATTAATATTTTTAATAATTTTTTTGAATAATAATTGATATGTTTTTTAAATTTTTAAAGATGATTTTTCAATTGCTGAAAAATGTTGAAAATTAGGGGTCTAGTTCCCACCAAAAAATTATATGTAAATAAACATTTTTTCCCCTAATTTCAAAATATGTCATAGATGACATATATAGCTAGTGCATGAAGAAAAAAAAATTGTTTTGTGACCTATATATTCTCTTTTATAACAATTCAAATTCCAACTCACTGAAATCAACAGTTTTCATCTCGCAACATATTTTTCATAACAAATCTATCCCAATCAGAAAAAGATATATATATTCTTGAAGAGGACTCTCTCCTCTAGTGCACCATATATTTTTTAAATTTATTTAATAAAATTCACTATTTTTTCTTTCTCTGAATCAACATCTCCTTGACTGTTAAAATACATACTTGCAATATTTTTGAATTAAAATAAACTATGTCTAATTAAAACACTCTAAAACTATATGAGGATATTCTTAACTCTGATCTCTACAAAAGGGTATTTTTTTATTTTTAAAAAATTATCATTAAAAAGATTAGGAGTTATTGAAATGCCAATTTTCTGAAATAATTTTATTTTTATGGTAATTGGACCCAAAGTGGTATAAAACATGCATTTAGTAGATATTTCCAATTGGAAAAGTCAAAACACTTATCTAACTTTGCTAGAATGAATCTAGCTAGACCATATGTTTGACCAAAATTAATTTTTAGTTAGAAATACTAAAATTCAGCTGTGCTGATATGTTAGCCTAAAAGGTGACACCTGATTGTGCTTTTACCCTAATACAAATTTGAAACTCTTTCTAGGATCATTGCTAAAAGACACCCTGAATCTCTAGGTATAGGAGATAAAGAAGTAGGGATTCTAACTCGAAGGAAAGCCAGAAAGGATGAACATGCTCATATCGCATAACATTTCTGCTTGATATCAGAATTTGAACCCAAAAATGTGGTTGAAGAAAAAATACACTCATTGACAGTGAGAAGAAAGAGGTGGTTATTATTTTGAACAACAATTTCTATCATGATAAAAAATAAATAAATTTATGAGGAACTTGATTCTTTTCTTTATCCTATTATGAGGGTTTGATGTAACATATATTTCAGTTTTAACAACTAATATTGAAATCAATGCATGTAAATAATTTGAGATACATCCCTATATAAGTGAGTATGAATGTGTGTCGAGTATGCAAGTTGAAACATTGAAAAGGGTACATATTTATATTCTCTTATGTATGGAGTATTTGCATTGAATTTGAAAGTCAAATCATTAGGTTATTTATATATGAATGTATGAAATCTAAAAGCATATATTCATGTATATGTAATCTGAAAAATGACACATTGTAAGAAGAAAAGAGAGGAGTTGTAGCTCCTAGTAGTTGATGTTGCGGAATATTGTAAAGTGAAGAGTTGTTGTTCAATAAAGATGACAGGTTCCAATGGAGTGGTTTTTTCTTTATGAGAAAACCGAAAGGTTTTGAGGGTTTCCCACTTAGCACAAAAATCTTGTGTCTCTCTTTTGTGAGTTGTCTTCATTTCTTTGATATCTTGTATTTTCATTTATATGTTCAACTTGTGTATACAATTACCTTTGAATGATATATGTGCATTCCAAATCTGTTTAAGAGGATTAAAAAGTTTAATTTCTCTCCTATTTTGATTAACCCCCCCTCAGAATAGCCATTACTTCCAACAACTATCACTCCACTTCCTTCCATTAATTGTGACTAAGTAACACAAAATGTATCATGTACATAGCTTGACTAATGATCTATTTCTAAACAATTAGTTTATCTATTTTTCATATCTTTCCTAGTACTTATCTCTCGAACTGGTGTGATTAATGGGCATAGGGGATCTCTTTAGTTTGTTAGAATCATAATCACCAGATATGCCACCTACTTTTCTACATGTTTAACAAGTACCTACAATGGCCAATCAACTGAAAAATATCCTAAAAGTGGTATTGAGTTCTACATAGTATGTGCTAGTTGTAGGTTGTATAGAGTACATGCTAACATCCATGCTATACAAATTATCTGGTATAATTAGATCATTATTATGTTTTGTATACTTTTTCTTTTATTGTCTTAGGAGGGAGGGATTATTACTGACACAACAGATCATTCAAGGGGTATCAATGGCATTATGACACTTTTAACTAGGATTGAACCAAACCAAAAATCTAGTGCCTATTGACGTGCTTCTCACAGATAAAAAATCTTTGTTACGTGTCAGGATATAAAATGACCATTTGGTTGGCCATTATCCCCTATAGACGAAGGGATCTCCCCTGTTTGAGGGCCACATGTAACAAAGAAAGCTGATCAAAGATATATGAATTACCTCAAATAAACTTAGGGAACATGAAAGTCATCTCACCCCAAATATTGCTTGGCCTCAAGCAATTTCTTTGACTTCTTGAATATTAATCTTGCAACGCCAGGATCCCAATTCATTCTTGGGAGTTTGTATATTCATCTGCCCAATTTCTTTTACTGTGGGTTCATTTCATTCAGTTTGTAAGCTTCTTGGTCAATAGTAGGAATTTGTTCCATAAAGAACTCAATTTCCTTCTTCTAAAGGATATATACACTCCTCAAGGTATATAATCTAATTCCCTTATGTGATAAGGATTCACGTAAAGGATTTGCAGATCATCAACCTCATTTTTTAGTCCAAAAGAAGACAATTTTGCACCTACAAGCTATGTCTCCAATAAATGGTCAATCTCAATCTTAATACAGAATGCCATCTTTGGAATAAATTCCTCCCCCAATCAAATTTTGGATCACCTTGAGACTTAGATTATTGGCAGTATATGACTCTTCCTTATATGAGGATCGGTAATGTGACACCCATTCTCTTGGTTAGTGTAACATTAGTTCACACAATACTCTATCCTTCTTAATGTGTAATTATCATAGGGAGCCTGCTTACTGATACATGAGCATGCATCTCCAATGCTTCTTGCTTGTCTAATGGCTGGAAATACCATCTCCATATCTTGAGTAGATGCTTGAGTCAATACTCTCTATTTCACTCTTTGTTCCATTGCCCCTTGAGCTGATCATCTTCTCCTAGAAGTCTCCATGATTGCAAGTCAATGCTCTCTACTTCACTCTAGTTGGTTGTCTCAGATGTCCTATTTTTCACTGTATATACTAGAGCAACTCTACATAGACCATAAAATCATAAATAATAGACCAAATTTGATCTTTCTACTCAATAATCCTCATAGCTGCATTGACATCATCATCTCTGAAATGAGGTTGCTTAAACTCCCTGGCATATTCGCTCATTCTTGCATATGGGAAGGAAATTGACAATGTTTCTCTGTTCCTCCATTTCACCGTCTGGAACAGTGTTTCATCTTTATAATGCGAAATGGAGCCATTGTGAAGCATAAAATCTGTCACCATAGCCAGACACAATTTATATAGAAGCATTAAATCTGTCAACACAACTAGACGCCTCTTTTATAGAAGCATTGAATCAGGTATGATTCCATTTTATGTTTAAAATGCAAAGTTAGTTTTATGGTTATGGTGACCTTGTAAATTGATTTAGCGCCCCTTATTATCTTTTTGTGTGCTTTAATTTCGATATGGCAAGAATGATGAATCAATTCGATGTCTGAGACAGATTTATTTGTATGTGAGTGTTAAAAGCTTAGCCGTATATTCCTTTAACATGCCCCATTAAACATTTCGTCTGCTTCACTGGAACTCAAGGATTTGAGATAAAGATCAGGTATCTAATATTTGGCAAATTTTAAGTTTCATTTTGACAATTTTGGAGTTTTATGATAGCCCTATACAATGTTTACAACATCTGCAATTTGTAAAGCCTTTAAAACATAAACCGTTAATGAAGCATGGAACTCAAATGAACCTAGGGTTCTAGGTACGATAACCTTGAATACAACAAGGATTGCAGTCTAAAGTGCAACCAGAAAATCACACAGCCACTGAATGCAATATCACCATTGAATATTTCTCTTTCTACTCTTTTTTTCTATGATTGTATCAAGAGTGTTATGAATTCAAATAGATTGCCAATCATTGGGGTTGCATATATATTTTACTTGTTGTTTGGTGCTTAGGGTCGGGGGCATGCCAACAAGTAAATGTTTTATGGAAATGGAATCATTAATTAATTACGGTGGTGAAAGCAACATGGAGGGACAAGTAGAACAACATATTGAAGTGGAGCTTGAAAATGTGCCTACAAGATTGGAAGTACCGATTCAGTGTTAAGGCTATAATGACACATACAATAAGATTTATGGTAATGAGTTGCTTTCCTCCAACCAGTGAGTCTCTTATTAAAAAGAAAATTCAGCTTGAAATTATTTTCTAAATGAAGACGTGTAAATCTTACTTTCTTGAACTATATTTTTAAGGTTAAACATTTTTGCAAATGGAATATATGACATTGACCATGGCTTAACTGTACGTGGACTCTTCTGTCCCCAATATTTTTAAGAAAACTGTTTTATAATAACTGATCACTAAAAAAATAGTAATTGACTACCAAAGCTCAACTATCTCTAGAAGAAAATAGCACTACTTACTAGGGAGTGAAAACACAAGCATCATATGTAGGTATTGATGTATGTATATCTATATCATAATATACTGAAAAGTATTGTCGCATATCTCTAACGTATTTGCTAATCTGTTTTTCCTAGTAGCCCTGATTCATAACTGCCTGCAGAGACCTCTGAAATTGTTCTACGGCAACTTCTGATTTTCCTTGGAGCATAAGAACAACTTGAGCCATGCTTGGCCTCAAGCCCTCATTCTCCACAATGCACAAAATACTCACCATGACTGCTCTTCTTATTTGCTCAACATCTGCCTCGTGGGCAATCCTTTCATCCACAATGTCAATGAAGTTTTCCCTGTGAATTTGAGTGGCAGCCCAGGTGGGAAAGTAGCACCGAGATTCCTCCGCGCTGAAGTCCAGATTTCGTCTGCCTGAGATTATTTCAAGCAGTGTCATGCCGAAACTGTATACATCTGCCTTCACTGTGATTGGCATGCCGGAAATCCACTCGGGAGCCAAATACCCTCTCGTTCCTCTCGTTGTAGTCAGCACTCTGCTCAAATCCCTGCCAACAAGCTTTGCCAGCCCAAAATCAGCCACTTTTGGACAAAAATCAGCATCCAAAAGAACATTTTCTGGCTTGATATCACAATGGATGATGCGATCTCTGCATTCTTCGTGGAGATAAAGCAGCCCTCTTGCAATGCCCAGAGCGATTCCAAATCTGGTATTCCAGTCCAAAACCTTCCCTGCATTTCTGGACTTCCGGGTCAAGAAAAAGTTGAGAGATCCGTTCTGCATGTACTCATAAACGAGCATTCTCTGAGATCCCTCTACGCAGAACCCCCGGAGCCTCACCAAATTCACATGATTTATGTTTCCAATTGTGCTTATTTCCGCACGGAATTGCTTTTCTGCTTGCGCGAAACCCTCTAATTTTTTCACCGCCACAAATGTATTGTCTGGTAGGGTTCCTCTGAAGACAGACCCAAATGCCCCCTTTCCCACCTCATGGGCGAAATTGTCAGTCGCAATTCTGAGCTCTTTGGAGGTGAATGTTCTGAGCGATCTCAGCGTGTCTTCATTCTCGACCTTCTGATGGACACTTCCACGCCTGCGCTTAATACCCAAAAACAGAGTACCCAGAAGAGCAATGCCCAAAGGAATTGAAATGAAGAGCGCAATTTTTCTGCCAGTTCCGCTTCTTCCTGCCCTGGATTGCGACTGCTGCAAATCGGAAGCAGCCAATCTCATGAAGAAGGCCTCTCCCTTGGACAAACTGTCCTGAGCTCGCATGCCCAGCAGATCGCCAAACCACAATTTACAAACAGCGGGATTGGAATCAATGAGGGCAAATGCCGAGCAGGAGCAATTGTTGAGGCACGCACTTTTGCATCCTTGCAGAGTCGATTCTTGGGTATATTGAGGAGCTTCTTCATCGGACAAAGAGATATTGGTGACTTGGAGGAACCCATCAGTTGTTGCCCTGCCACTGCCATTAATGGCGTCTGAGCAGCTCAATGGATTCCGCCGAACACAGCCGCTCAACCACCACTTTCGTGAATTCCACGCCCAGTCATCTGCAGGATGGAATCCTTGCATACAGCTGCATAATTCAGTGTCTCCTGCGCGAAAGCAGACTCCATAAGCCCCGCAGGCCCCATACACGCCGCATTTTAATTGGGGTCTTCGCAAGATCATGCTCCATCTGTTCTGATCAATCAACTGAAAAAATAGATAGTATCCATCCCAGTTCAAAACTTGCCTGATGAACATCGAACTAGCTTGTGGTGTAAGCCAATATGTGTAGTAAATTCTTTCCGGAGACAATTCGACCACTTCCTGCCCAAATAAGGAACGAGAGATTGTGTCTGGCGTAGTGGTATAATAGCTCCCCATCCATGGCCCAGTGTTGTGAAATGAAACACCATTTTTATAGTGTTGTAAAAAGTTGGTCTCGTCTGGCGCAGGATTCATTTCCAGAATGAAGGGTCCAGCGGCTGGATCCGCCCAACTCTTCCAAGATGTTAATTTTAATCCTTTCCAAAATTTCATGGAAGGCAAAAATGTGTCTGTGGGATGTCCAAAGCTCTCCCACACAATCTCAGAACTGTTTTGGGTGCCTAGAAGAACAAAATTCCCAGAGTCCAATATCACAGCTCTTGAGGCTTTGGCTTGCTGAGAATCATTAGTAGACCAAATCTGCCCCCCTCCTAAATCAGAGATGGTGAGATAACCATCTGTAGAGAGCATCAGAATTCCGGGAGCTTCTCTGACAGGAATCTCCCTGTTAGCAACCCAAACAATGGTCTTCTCAGAGATTTGGGCATACCAGATCCCAACATACCAATTGCTGCTTCCATTGGGATTGAAAAACCCCAATTCAAATGTGCCATTCTTTGAAGTTATAGTCTGGTTTAGCCTCAGAGAAGCCCCTGTAGAAAGAGTGTCTTTACCAGTGACTCCCAATAAATCGTTATTGCAGAATGAAATAAGCATAGCTAGAGCTGTAAAGAAATAGCTCAAACAGTTTAATGCTAAATGATCCATGCTCATATTCTCTCAGCCTTCACTTTTTCTTGATCATAGCTTTCAATTAGTGCAATAACATGATCTGCTACTTATGGCTGTGTCTGTAACTGCTACTTTTGAATATGCAGTTTTTCATGGTTGACTTGAATGTTAACCATATCTAATAAAATACTGTCTCCTGTAAGACAGTATTTTGTAGGAATAAATGTATATTATCATATATGAAATGAACGACTGAGTCCCTGCATCGACGGTCTTGAGGCTTGCAAGACGATAAGAACAATTTTGTCATTAAAATGGAGATTCCGCATGATTACATCACGCTGGGCAAAGTCAAGAGCAACAGCGTGCAGTGGTGCAGATTACGTGCAGCAATTGTTCGACGCAATTGTTGATGTTAACACATTCTTAGAAGAGTTACTACGGATGTTACGTCTAATGGTCAACAAAGTAAATACCATTAAATTTTTCAAATTGCAATCATAAATTATGAATTGTTCTCTCACATATTTTATGTCTACCCATTGTGCAATTGCTAGTTAGGAATTTTTTTTTTTTTAAAAAAGATTGTACTTTCTATAAACTTAGTGACCATGATGTTGGTAAGTGAGGATTTAGTGAACATGATGTTGGTTAGAGAGGAGGGGAATATATTTTTTTTTGACCTTGTGTCTATTAACACAATAAATTTACAAGTATGAAATATTTTCTACATCATATATATAGTTTTTGAGTCAAATTCATTGACCCATATTTCATAAATTACACAATTGATTTTTGATAGCAATATCACAATAATAAATATACTTTTTGTAACTTAAAGATCATAAGAATATTATTATACATTTCTATATATTTATTTTTCTTTTACTGATAATATTTATTATTATTTACTTAAAAAAATATAAGCTAATAGAAGTTTTCTTAATAGATTAAATTTTTTTTTTGTGTATAATTAATTTATAAAAACAAAAAACATGTATACAATTTAATTAATTAAATAATATAGAAATACAAAATTTATGATGGATAAATAATTACGTAACAAAATCAACATGAATTATTCTTTAATAAACTTCAAGATTTCAATATCTTTTCAAATTAGCAATTGTATTTTAGTGTGCAATGGGTAATCCAAAGAAGTGAATGATTTATTTTTATACATATTTGTGTTGTACATGAAGTCAATTAGCTTCAAATCAACCATGCATTCATTAAATGAACGAATGTGATTGAAACAAAACTTTTGGATTATCTTCCTAATTAGACTCCATTACAAACAAGCTCAAATTCTGATTGCAATAAAAAGAGATAATATACATAATAATTAAAATATTTTCAAGTTCAAGTCTAAATCAAAAACTACTATAGAATAAACAAAAATAAGAAGTCAAAATATATTAAAAAGGTCTAAATGTTCATTGAAGAAATTTAAATAAAAGTAAAATTAATAATATATAATAGGCAACTTACTATAAAGTTTATTAAGTCAATAATTAAATAATTAAATACAAACAATACTAATTTTTTAGTTTATTAGAAATTAATGATAAATAAAATATGTTAAAAAGTAAACTTATAAAATAAAATAAATAAAAATACAAAGTTAAAGTAGAGTTTATTAGAAATTAATGATAAATAAAATATGTTAAAAAGTAAACTTATAAAATAAAATAAATAAAAATTTAAATTTAAAGTATAAATAATCTAAATGTTAATTAAAATAAAAGATTAAAATAAATATAATTAATAACAAGTGTTGTGGTTCCCTACCGAATGCAAGGGCATTGAAAATTGTTCTACATTGATATGCATGTACATTGATATACATGTGCTGGAAAACTATTTATTTGCCCTACCATGCAAAATATTGGGAAATCTTAATGCTAAACTTAAGCAAATTGAACATAATGCTAGAACAATTCTATAACAAATAATTATATTATGTGTATTCTAGTGAAATTGAATAAGAATAGACCTAAATGAAAATATAGTAAACATGTACTTCAAGCTTAAAAAAGCAACGTGCCACTATGTTGAAGCCTTGTAATAAATTAACTACCTCTAATTAAGTTTGCTAAAATTGCTGAAGTTGTTGAAAACAAAGGGTTTACTGAAATTGGTACAATTATCTAAACAAAAAAGTTTAATTTCACTTTGCTATTAGAATAAGGGTTCCATTTCTTGCAAAACCATATTATGCCATATTTTAATATATGTCTACAAGAGGTTGTAGTGCAGTTGTCATCCATTCTACCTAACATCTAAAGAAAGCATACGAATAAAATCATAAAGAAAAAGCAAGAGATTGTGCAAGGAATGATGTAAAAAATTTCAGTTCTACCTGACACTTAAGTAAAGTATAAGAATAAAATCATAATGCAAAAAATAAGAGATTGTGCAAGGATTAATGCATTTTTTCACACACTGTAATTTACAAAAATAATTAATATAGATTCAAGATATTGATTGGAAATCAATAAGTTCTTAAGTGACAGTAATACAATACAATTTTTTTCAAAATGCTACATTATTATTTTCTTTTGAAATGCAAATGGTGGAGTTGTCCATTCAGCTAATGATGTCAATGCATGATGGAAATACTTCAGTGAAACAAAGAAAAATGTTGAAACTAGAATCTGACTCCTTAGAACTAGAAGTCTAATATGATACACCTTTTTTTCAAATGTTCTCCCTCTTTAAAATGATGAAATTGGTTAGCATCTCCCACAATGATTTTTCTTACAAGTATCTTGGAGATGAACTTAGTTGTAGTGTGGCATACAATGCATTAGTCAAAGGTTCTTGACAATTATAATGCCAATTTTTCACTATGGTGGAAAAGAAATAATTCTTTTTCCTCGTCAGCCTCATCATTCAGTCCATGCCTTGAATCTGAAGAATATCCTACTACCTTCATATCTTGAGACAATTTCTCCAACATTGCATATATCTCATGCGCTTGTGTGTGTCATATGTCTCTAACACAAAAAATATGAACCATTTTATTAACTTCAATACAAATACATATAGGTATATTTTTAGTTCTTCTATCTTTCATCAATTGTCGTAGTTTTTGAACATCATGTTCCACTTGCCCATCTCTACATATAGATGTTTGACAAAAGAAAAAAAGGTGTGGTCCAAAAAGTACGTTTGCTACAAATAGTCCTAGAAATATTTTCTTGTGTGATTAAAAACACCAAGAAAACTCATACAATTACTGAAGTTTAATTTCCATTTTGATGCTTTCCAAGAACTAAGAAGATCAACCAAGCATACATAAGATCCATAATACATACAATACAATAATTTTTAATCATTCCATTGAAGACCCTTATCCACAAAACCGACTTGATTGTATGCAAATAAAATACAAACTAAACTTGGTCGAGGTGTGTTCCTAGGGATTCATTACTTCAAAGATTTTGAGATAATCCTCATGAAATCCATGCATGGCATACTCTGTAGTCATTGTAGTCCATGACACAACACTTCTTTGAGGCATTTTTCCATACATTTCTCATGTCTTGTGTATCCTTCCACATTTTGCATACATGTCTACCAATGCATTGACAATTATAATATCTGAAGAAAATCCACATTCAATTACTCTATAATAGATAGCTAGACCATGCTCCAAAGCTCCCATTTTGGCATAGGCTAGGAGGATGTTGGTCAATGTTATGGTATTAAGCTATACACCTGATACTTGCATTTTGTTGAAAGTCTCCAAAACCTTTTCAAAAAATCCAACAAACACATCATGTGCATATCCTGTAATCATTATAGTACATAATAACACATTTATTTTACGCATTTCAATGCGAAAAACTAAAACCTCACCAAGAGAACTATGATGTACATATCCTACAATCATGGTATTCCATGACACCAAATTTCATTGAGACATTTCTTTGACACATGGAAAATGAAGACTCTAATCCCTAATCTACCAAATATGTGAAACTCATAATACAAACCTTCAATTTATTTTAACATGACTTCCTTTGGGACATAGACTTTCTCCAAAATCTCCCCTCTCTTCATCTTCCACAAGGCTACCAACTCATTGAGAAAAAAATGTATTGGAAGGAATCCTCAAATATAGGGTCTTAGTCACAAGTCTTGTATCATCCACTGACTTAATGGTGAAAGCACCAATATCTTCCTCTTTCACAAATATAGCTAGACATTCATTTTAGAAATATATTAGGAAAGATTATGAGGGGTAAAATGCTAGATGGCAATATACATTTGTTCAACAAAAAGAAAATGTATAAATGTTTTCACATCCTTTGGCATTGCCATCCCTAAAAATATCAATTTTATGTCTTGGAGGCACAAAGAGGCTTTGTTGCCCCAAATTTGGCACAAAATATCCTACAAAGAAATTGCTTGAGACATATGTGTAGGGAATTCTTTCTGCCTCAATGGCCCTACAATTTTTTTCTTTGTTAGGAAACAAGGTCTTAGCTGGTTCAATTGCATGGACTTTATCAACATCATTTCCAAACTCGGATGGGAAAAATATCTGTGAGTTCATCAACAAGTGTCATAAAAATTATTGAAAAATTAGTTTTCTCTGCTTCTTGACTCAACTGCATAATATTTATTTGCATCAACTTTTTAAGTCACACTTCATGATCCATCATCAAGATGAGAGAGTTGTAGAGGGAAAATGATGGAGCATGGATTGTGATCCAAAATGTTGATGCAAATAAATCTTATATAGTTATATCTACAAGAAGAGTACACTAATCATTACGAATTGTAAAAATCTAATGTCTCTCATTGAAACATATTATTTATTTTGGAAATTCTTATGAATCGTGACAAACATTTACATGCCCTAATATTTACAACCTCTTTGATTTCCTTGATAATCTTTAACTAATCCATTATCTATGCCCCTCCCACTATGGAGATAACCATATTGACCTTCTTGATTTCCTCCACAATAATTTCATGATCTTCTAGACTTCGCTGCCACAAGATATCAATTAAAATTAAAATGACACGTCTAAATGTAGCTCTTTCCAAATGGATAAATAAGTTGGTTCAACTCCTTTACTCACAAATTGGTCATCTTAATTGAGCAACTATTTTTCCTATGGTAAGGTTGATTTAATAAGTCAAGCCAGGGGTGTAAACTTGAAATGGCTATGCACAATATATGCACTAAGTATCCATTAAGGCCATGATAACTATTGTTGAAAAGGAAATAATGCAGGAAAATGGATGCCTAAATGTAAAACTACTTGGTTTCCATATACCTAAGCATGAATAGCATAAATTTGTTTTGCATAATATAAGTTTAGGTCTATCAAGAAGGAAACTACTCTGCCTACTTTGGTTGCAGGAATAGACATGGGAACTATTTCCTTGTGGCTGCAGGAATAGACAAGTGACTGAACAAAAACTATAACAATTGTAAACAAAAAATAAAATGCAAAGGATCACTCACCAAGTGGCCCCCCTTGGTTGAGTGAATCCAAGTTCTTCAACACATTATAAACTCATAATAATCATTACTTTATTCATATGACAAAAAATGAGTGTACATAATAGTTGGAAACTATGAAAACTATATTGTAGAAAATAGTTACATTAATATCAATCTATTGCTAATTGATCTCTCTCTCTAGCTAACCTCTAAAGAGGCTTCAACAACTTATTTATACTAAAAATCACAACTAACTGACTACAAACTAACAGACCACCTCCAACAAAATAGATGGGTGCAGTTATTACATTGAAAGAAGAAAAGAGAGATTATCTCAATAAGGAAGAAATAGTTTTCTTCTTATCCATGAGAGAAGATATAGGACAAACAACCCATATATTTGTTCTACATTAAAAAATTACAGACTGATTTGACTGGATTGTAGGAAAATCAATTGGGTCTTTAACTTTATCCTCATTTCTTCCTCCGACTGCATGACTTGGTCTAAGTGCTGGTGAAACTCATTAAGTACTTGCTTGGCCATTCTTCCCTATTAACCTATTCCTGCAATGAAAGGTTAGGAGAACAAAACATGGAGATATGTCAATTCCACATTGCATACATTTATTAAACTTTAGATTTCATCAATATGGATATATCACATGGCTATAGGAAAACAAAATACTTGGTTGTAGGAAACCCAGTATGCTTTAATTACTCAAAAAGGGATAATCTAAAGATAACCATGGTTTAAAACATTAAGTATTCCATCCTAAAAGTGTATAAGTCCACCAGATAGTGCTTTAAAATTCCTAAAACTATTAAATTAAAAGTCTTTAAACACCATAAACCCTATATCAATTCAAAGTAAAACAAGATAAACATAGAAAAAATAGGCTATTGTTTCAACCCATCATTCACCCCAACCTAATTCCTTGCTGGTCCTCTAGAAACTGTAAAGTTTCTAATCTTTGCATTCATCCTATAGTCAGTGTTTGAACTTTGTCTTGCTCCACCTTTGGCCAGACTCCAACAGTATCCTTTTCTTTCCCTCAACCTATGACATCTAGGTACTTCATCCTCCATATCATATTCATTCTCATTATATATCATGCTTAGGTTAGGTTACCCCAATGCCCAGAATAAGATTCAGGTGAAAACTTAGGACTGTCTCCGGAATCAGGGTTAGATTGCCCCAATATGAAGCTTAGCCCTCCGAGACCTGGGTTAGATTGCCCAGATAATGGTCTAAGAGAGATTTCGAGAGCCATCTCCAGAACGAAGCTTGACTCCCAGGAATTAGGGTTAGATTACCCCAATACCTAAAATATTTCAAGAACCATCTCCAAAATGAAGCTTGATTCTCGAGGATCCGAGTTAGGTTGCTCAGATACCTAAAAGATAGATGACCAAATAGCAAGATGCGAGGCATCGAGATGCCCCTAGCAATGAGAACTGATGATTCAGATCAAACTGATTCAAGAATTGTTTCAACAAGATTCAAATGATGTAATCATCCTACCCCCTCGGGAGCGAAATTGAAAGATGACATAAGAGGGATGATTGGCAACAAGAGGTTGCAGAGTAGAAGCAATTAGACTAGATTTGAGAAGTTGCAGAAGCAAATCAGAGCAAAGCAAAGGTCCTGTTGACCAAGTTTGACCATGGTTGACCATGGTTGACTAGAGTTGACTTTGATGAAAAGAGAAAAGATCTTGAGAACATGATGCAAAGATGAGGGTCTAGCAGGAAGATGACGCCAGAAGACTGACTGCACAAGCATCCGATCCCAAAAGGTCCCAGAATTTAAAACACGATTTCGAGCTATCTAGAGATGTCAGATTTTGATTTCGATCCTGAAAACTTGTGCAATCATGATGAAATCGGGATAAAAGATGAGAACTTGTGATGAATAGAAAGAAATCAAGAGAGCACCAAGATACTATCTCAAATGCAAGCCTAGAATGAAAAAAGCAAGCCTAAGCTAAATGCAAGCCTAAAATGAAAATGCAAACCCTAGGACTTGGTTGTTGGACTCACTGTATTTATCATCATTGAGTTCATTTAAGCACGAGACGATCACAAGATGTCATACAATCCTCACTAACATTGCAATTATGAGAATATGAATATGACATAAGTCTTAGATTTGTCGGAATGAGGTGTAAGCATTAAGGCACAAGAAGCCAGAATGACCTGAACACCTATTCCTTTTGATTTAGCAAGTTAACATAAGCATCAAAGAAAAATTGCTAGAATGACCTGAATATTTCTTGCGAACAAACACACCAGACATGTGAGAGTTCCTTCTTTTGCCAAAGAGTGCTCGCAGTGACCCTTACATTCACTTAGCAGGACAAGCGTTAGCCATTTTACTTGTAGCAGAAAGAAGTCACTCAAAACAAACAAGGAGAAGAACCAACCTCACCAAAGCATCCACATAAAAGGAGTCAAGGTACGCATGGCCATCCAATATGAGATGAAGGCTCTTACAGACGGACACCCCTCTTAGATAGATTCTTTAGATCATTGGACTAAACCAACAAATAGAAAGCAAAGGAAAGATCATGCCTCCAGTCTTCGCGTTTCTCAGTCAAGAAAGACGTCTTAGATTCACTCAAGGAGAAATGACAAAGAAAACAAACAAACAAGAAAAGGAAAAGCTCAACATGCTTCAGAGGAACACAACATCAGTTTTTAGTTTCAGTTTTAGTTTGTGTTCAAGCGGATTGAAATCAAATCGAAAGCGAACAACGTTTGAAGTCTCGACGGGATAGCGACAATAGGAAGACACAGTGAGAACCACTGGTGACCATCATGAGAGACAAAGTCTCAAGAAGATATCAGAGTGTGAACCAAGTATCAACAGGTGAACATAGTGAGAACCACTGGTGACAGATACAAGGAAGATTCTCGAAAGAGAGAATAAAATGCGAGTGAAACATCAACAGGCAAACACAGTGAGGACCACTGGTGACTGATGTAAGGAAGAGATCCCGAAGGAGAGGAGTCGAACAAAAGATAAGTATCAGTAGGCAGGCACAGTGAGAACCACTAGCGACTGATACACGAGAGATCCCTAAAGAGAGGAGTCGAACGAAAGCTAGGTATCAGTAGGCAGGCACAGTGAGAACCATTGGCGACTGATGTATGAACAAAACTTCCAAAAGCGATAGGACAATGCCCCCTAGACTAGAGAGATGCCCCCAAGTGTGAACCAGTTCCAATCCATGAAGAGTCAAGGAAAATATCGAAGACCACTGAAGGCAAGAGCATGAGCTAGCAAACTAAAGCAGGAAACAAACTAAAGCAGGAAAACGGGAAAGCAAACTAAAGCAGGAAACTAAAAGCCAAGCGATGCTGAGATGAGATGTAGCTTTAGAAAACAAGAGGTGCCTGTTTACCAGGTTTTCACCATCTTGGTAGAGATTCTATTTTTGCTACCATGATGCCTGTTTACCAGGTTTTCATCAATGGTACATTTTTCTTCTTTTTTAATTTTTTTCGTTCTTTTCTCTTTTTTAAAATTTTTTTTGTTATTTTTTGAATATCTAATTTTTTTTGTATTTTTTATTTTTTCACTTTTTTTATTATTACCAAGGCGCCTATTTACCAAGTTTTCACCAAGATAATAGATACGTCGAAGCGCCTGTTTACCAGGTTTTCACTAAGATGATCATTTTTTCAAGACATTTTGCAATTTTTAGGATTTTTTGCAATATATCTGTAGACACCGAAAAATCCTTCAGAAAATAAATTATTTTTGTTTTCTGAAAATCCTTGATGACATCATCATTTATTAATTAATTAATTATTTAATTAATTAATTTATTTTTATGCCATTAAATCCCTCTCTCTTAATTAAAAATCTTTAATTAAGGAATCTAGCCTAAAAATGTCATTTGGACATTATCCCTAATTTATTAATTATTTAATTAATAAATTGACCAAAAACTTCAAAAATAAATTAATTTATTTTTAATTTATTTTTTATCCCAAAGTTGGCCAAAATTCTAAAGAGCACTAAACTCTTCTAGAAAGTCCTAAACCTTCCTCTAAATGGGTCAAATCCCTAATCTAGTCCCTTCAAACCCTAAGCCTAGATATTTAATATTTATTAAATTTACCTTTAATAAATATCTAAATCTCACCAAAAGCCACTTGCCCATCCCTTTCTCCTAATCCTAATCCTAATCCCCTTTCTAATCTTGTCACATTCCATTAGCAAAAGGTTTACCAAAACTTATGCTAACCTCCTCTTAGTCATCCTTTTTGGTCAACAAAGAGGGACACCTCTTTGGCCACCTCTTGCAAATGCATTTAAGGATGCATTTAAGCCTTCCTTATCTTTCTTACATGCATTCATTATGCATTTAAGACCTTCTTATCCCTTCCTTGCCACCTCTTGGCCTTGGGCACATTTACCAAATTGTGCACATGCCCTCAAACTTTCAACTCAATCCTCCCTTGACACTTGTCCTTGACTCAACCCTAACCTTAGCCCTAACTCTGACTCATCCTTTTAAACCAAGCCTTTCCCTTTTCCTATAAATACCCTCACTTCCTAAGGCAAATCATCTTTCAACTCTCAAACTCAATAGCAAAGTTATAATGCCATTTTCATTCTAGTATAAGCATAAACTCATCATTTTAGATCATTTTCAAGCTTAAATCACATCTAAATTAGCTTAATTGGATTAACATAGATTCATTTCTTGTTTAATCAATCTTAGTTCATCTTTAAGCTTTGCACATTTGTGTGATCTTGAGGCCTTTGAGGCAAAATAGGTTCCTCATACCTATTTTGTGTCATTTTGGGTCTTCTTGATCCTCAAATCATCCTAATTTGCATGCTCCAAGTGCATGAGTTTGCACACCCACATCCATCTATATCTAAGCACATCAAACGGTGCATGGGCGCATCCGTTTTAGGCTTAAACTGAGGTGGCTTTGATTTTAGTTTGTTTACCATTAAATTTGATTTGATTATATGCTATGACGTTTGTTTGTCTTTGGCCTTCAAAACAGGTTTAGGTGCACACTCAAATCCTAGTCTACATTCTGGCACGCCCGGTGGGACTCTCACCATAATCATTTTGATAAGATTATACTTTATATGCTTGTATTTGCAGGAAACAAATGAAATGTCGCCTTCAAGCAATTAAATGTCGCCTATAGCAATTAAATGTCGCCTTCAAGCAAAGAAATGACGCCTTGAAACAAAGAAGCCTCGCCTACATACAATCCAGTCATGCCTTCTTGCAAAGAAATGCCGCCTTCAACTAAAGAAATGACGCCTATGAGCTCTGTTTTCACGCCTGCATAACTGAGATTTTCCCGTGATCAATAGCTTCTGTTCCATCCCAGAATTCTTTTCTGTCGCCTGCATGTAAAGAAATCATGCATTTGACGAAAGAAATCACGCGTCTGCATATTTATCTGTCGCCTATAAAGGTACAGAATGTCGCCTGTAAAAATGAAATGTCGCTTCTGCACTTTCCAGCGTCGCTTATAAGCTGGACAGTGTCACTTTTTAGCTTTTTGTCTTGAGTTGCTTGGGACTGGTTTTTCATTTCTTTTATTACAGCAAAGGTCAAACTCAATCTTGAATGAAACTAAAGGAAAGAACTTAGGTCCTAAGTGTCATTGTCAATTTGAAAATCAAACCAAATCTCGAATGCACTAAAGGAACGAACAACTCTATTCCCTATCTCGTTTCAAATTTCAAAGCAAGCAAACAAATTCAATCTTGAGTGATCTAAGGGATAAAATAAAGCTTTTTCAAAGTTCTTAAATCAACTCGCTAATCAAATCTTGAATGCACAACGGGAAAGAACTTGCAACCGTTCAAATCATTTACATTTTGGAGAAAGGAACAAATTAAAATCTAATCATGAGTGTCTTCATTTCAAAGTTCAAACATCACTTAATCAAATTTGGGAAAATGAACAAAATCTGCTTGATGTGCATGTAGGAGTTTTTCAATTCTTGCATAATCCTTGTTAGAGTAAGCAACGTGGAACATTTGAACTATGACAAGTTCACCTGTTCTGCTTTTAGCGAGGCCTGTCCAAGGAGAAGTGCTTCCTCCTCGGAGAACGACCTCAAACCGGTATCCCCTCCGGCTGGTATACAAATAAGTGAAGTCCAAAAGAATCACTTATATCTCCTAATCGCCGGGCGTTCGTGCCAAACACGTGTCTGGGGATGGTAAACATTCCTCTCCCCCAGCATTATTGGCAAGGCTCTTAAGTGAGTCACGGATGATCAGCATAACCGGGTATGGAGACACCATGAAACTATTAAAAACTTGATAAAATAGAGGCTACCCTATCTACATCCGAAAGTATCAAAATCCTTGTGCAAGGACCGATTCCAAGGGGTTTACCGGGTCGCCTCAAGATTACTCACCATTTGTATTCCCTTCTGGGGGATACCAAGCTGTGGGCAAGCGATTTTGATACTCACCTTCCTTAGGTAGATCTGTTTGAAGTGCTTGACAGTCAAAGACTCCGTGAAAACACTTGTTGAAACATACACTTTTTAAAGCTTTATCAGAGTCAGTTGTCTTTGTTTGTATCCCGCAGGGTTGCTTTGTCCCTTGCGGAGATTGCTTTGACTTTAACTTTTGCCATTGGAAACCTTTGTCTCAAAATCAGAAGCCTCTTTTCCAAGTGATGCCCAGCAAGAACAAACATCCTAAAGCGAAGTTGCCCAAATCCCAAGCCTATCAAGAGAGAAAAGTTACCAAGAAGAACACCAAGACCTATCAATCCACTATCCAAGCAACCAAAGCTGAAGAAAAGTCCCAAACCAGACTTGAGAACATTGCCCATAATGCCCGAATCAAACAGTTTGCCTTCCGTTTCCAAGTAAACCATCGTTTCATCAGCCTTGAGCCAGAAGATTAGCCAAATCCTTGTTCATGTCTTGTTCCATCTTTAGATCTTGAAATCTTGTCTCAAACAGCCTTGCATCTTAGTTTCATCCTAGTTTCACCCTTTGCATCAGCATCAAAACCCTAGTTGCATCTTAAGAACATCATAAAAGTTGCATTTGCATTCATCTTCCTACCAGCATTCTAGAATCAATCCTTTGCATTTGCATTATCCCTTTAGATAGAGCATTGTCCCTTCACCCTTCAATACCTTTTCCACCAGCATCCCCCCATCAGCTTTCCATATCTTTCCGGCAGATCCATCATCCTTTGTTCCAAATCCAGAGATCCACCAACACTTAGTGTTTACCCTTTTGAGTTGTTCCTATCCCTTATCCAAGATCAGAGACCATCATCCTCTTTTTGACACAACGTGTTGTCATAAAGAAATCAAACCTTGTCCTTGCATAGCCATCATCTCGAGCAAGAGATTGGAGTGTATTGATAAGAAACCATTTGACCAAAGATCATCAGTCTATCTTAGGTTGACCCCATCATATCTCTGATCCTCCATTTGGGAAAAATAGCAGCTCATTTGTTGACCACTCAGTAATCTTTCACCAGCTTTCCACCAGCAACCTATCTTTCCTCCACCGTCTTGATCCATATCCGTTCCATCCAGCTTCCATCATTGCCATCTTGATCCCTGTCTTTGCATTTGCATCTTAGAAGTCATCATCTTTAGAAGTTCATCAACTTTGCATCCATCAACATCTTTTAGCCAAACATCTTGCATCCATTTAGCACTTGCATCTCCATGCCTGTTGAGACCAAATCTCGGAAAAGAAGAAGCATGAATCCTTATCCACCAACAACCTCATCCGATCCCAACCTTTTCACCAACGCCATGATGACCTACAATCCCCAGATCCAAGCCAGTAACCCATGTGAAGATCCAAACATCCCTTCATCCCCCTTGGCAAACCAAGCATTTGCAAATCCTCCAGAAAGCCCACCAGCGACCAATGCCCTTGTACCGCAACATCAGCAAAGCACATTTTCCCACTACCTACCAGAAAGTACCTCCATCCCACCATCTCTCTATCCACGCATCCCCATCAAAACAATCCAAGTTCCAGCACAAGCATATTCTCCGTTTGTCCAATCATTCCCCGATCCTATCATGCAAACACCCTAAGAGCTTTCCACCATTCCCCTTTTCTTGCAAGGAAGCCTCGCCAGTCCCGCAACACAAGCTGTAGTGCCATCTGCTCCATCTCCTACCCCTTTTGCTTCATCATCTACTATGGCTGCCCAAGCCCAAATCCAACGCTTAACCCAAAGTCAGCTTCCACCTCTCACGCAAGCTTTTACACCAAAAGCTTCGCCACCATCCGCAAGTCAAGCAATGCCTTTCACCATCAAAGGAGCACCGTCACCCTTCACCCCCCAAGCACCCGTACCTTCTTTTTTGGGGTTAGCGCAATCGCTTCCCATTCCAACCTCATCTTTCTCTTGGGTGTTTCCTTCATTTTCCTCCTCACAAGCATCCGCTCAACCACAACCTCAACAAGCTCCTTTCTCTCAACCATCATTCGTGTCCCAAGCTCCCATTGCTCCTACCATTCCATCATCCGCTGCAGTGCACCCTAACACAAGCTCTCAGTGGGGCCTTACACAAGAAGAAATGAAGGCATGGGGGATCCCATCTCAATCCCCTACATCTATGGTTGCAAGTCAACAAACCGCCTTCACCCAAGCAGCACAGCAGCAACTACCCCAACCACCGCCGGCTTCAAGCTATTCATCCCAAATCTCAAATACCTTCCAGCAAGTTCCACCACCTCAACAGCCAACTTTCCCCAGCTATCTTACCTCATCACCCTTTGCTTCTAGCTTCCCCACATCTGTTCCACCTCTAAGTAACGCAGACATGCACCCAGCTTATATCAGCCAAAACCAAAGCCAACCTCAGCAATTACCACCATCATACCCACAAGCAGCATCGTTTCAATAGCCTCCCCCACAGCAACCACATGTCCCCTTTCAGCAAACACCCATCCTTCCTCAACAATAGCAAGTCCCTTGCTATCAGCCTCAGCAACAAATCCCTATCATCCCCCAGCAACAACAAGTTCCCACCCATTAGTTACAACAACAAGTTCCAAATGTCCAATATCAGCAAGCAGTCCCACAACAACCGCCAGTTCAACAACAGCAAGCAGCCCAACAACATCAAGCGGTTTCATATCATTTACCACAATATCCCCCTATGCCACACCAGCAATATCCCCAGCAACCATTGCCCCAAAATCAGTTCCAACCCATTTATCCACAGCAAGCGCCATATCCAGTTCCATAGCTTCCATCACAAGCAGAAGTCCGAGTTCCCTTGCCACTCAATGCTGAGTGGGAAGCAATGAAAAATGCTCTAAAAGAGCTACAAAGTGGAACAGAGAATAAAACATAGAAGTTCGAAGAGGTGTGCTCATATCCCTTCGATCGGTCCATAGCAACTATCCCTTTCCCCAAGCATTTTGAGATGCCCAAGTTCGACAAGTATCGGGGGAAAGGAGATCCAGTAAACCATATCAAAGAGTTCTACATGGCGTGCCAAGAAGTGGCTTACAGTGATAACTATCTCCTGCGCCTGTTTCCCAAAAGCTTGGGAGGAAATGCTGTTGAGTGGTTTTACAAAATACCACATGGGACAATAAAAACCTTTGCTGAACTCTCTGAGAAGTTCATCACACACTATGCCCATAATGTGGAGAATGAGTTGTCCTTGCTAGACCTATGCAACTCAAAGCAGAAAGACGGAGAAAGCCTTGTAGAATACTTGCAAAGATGGTAGAATCTTACAACCAGGTTATCATATCAGCCGCCAGAGAAGCATCTAACAAAGATCTTCATTGATAACCTGCATCCAAAGCTATCCCATCACATGCAAATGAACTGTCTCCAGACATACCAAGACATCAAGAGCAAGGTCATAGGCATCGAGAAAGCTCTCCTAGACGAAGGCACTATTCGTCACTTCAAGGATGATTCCAAAAACAAACCCAACAATGATAAATCCCGTTACTGGAATCGTAACAAGAATGTTGTTACAGATGGAGCCACTGACACTAAGAATGTACAATTCATTGTGGCTAGTCCTACACCAGCTCAAACATACCAACCGCCACAAGCGCCCATCTATCAGCAACCACCAGCTCTCACATATCAAGCACCTATTTATCAGCAGCCTCCTCAAGCTCATCAACCACCTGTGCAACAGTATCAGCAGCAATACCAACAGCAACAGCCAGCACGTCAGGGCAATCCTGTTAACGCAGTTAACGTTGCCCCAAGGCAGAACAAACCCAACAATCAGAACAATCCAAAGAGGACTTTCACACCTTTGGGTGAGCCTCTGGATCAGATCTTTTATCGGCTAGCCAAGGCAAATATGATCACATATCTGCCCATCCCACAGAAGGATGACAACGCACCAAAGTCTGATTGGTATAAAGAACATGAATACTGTGATTACCATCGTGTGAAGGGGCACACAACATTGAAGTGCATGCGGCTTAAGAACTACATCCAGGATCTCATTGATCGCAAGGAGATCCAGGTCGATGCACCAGCTCAAGCTTCACCCAACGCCGGTTTGCAAATATATCAAAATGTGTTCCCTCAACACAATACCGGGAAGAATCAAGCCAACGCCAATCAGCCCCAAAATCATGGCAAAGACAAGCAAGAAGATCACACAGCGGCCTACATCAACTATGACAAGTATGTCGGATGCATAACTCAAGTTGAGCCCATCCAAGATGAGCCCATCGTCAATACCATCCACGTCAGAGGGCCGGATCGACAATGTGCTACAACTACCCGCAGTGGTAGGATAACTGTTGTCGGTGCTCCTCCGAGGTCAGCTGCTCCTCCAAGGCCAACATCTACTGCATCCACAACACAGTCTAACACCAGGCCAACATCTACTACATCCACAACACAGTCTAACACCAGGCCAGCATCAAATGCACGCGCAACACAGCATAATGCACCAAGTACACAATACAATATCATAGAGCATCTTGGGAACATGCCAGCCCAAATATCTATCTTGGATTTGCTCCGCACATCACCCATCCATCAGGAGATCCTGGACAAAGCTCTAAAAGAAGGCCATGTCCCCACGGACATTAACACAACTCAGTTTGAAACTCTTGTGGGACACCTATCAGCAGCATGTGCCTTATCCTTCAAAGAATCTGATATACCAGATGTCGCTCCTGACCATACTCTCCCTCTCCGCATTGCTGTCATGGTCAGAGATTTTGCCATCAAACGAGTTCTAGTGGATAATGGCTCAGCCCTCAACTTGTGCACATTAAAATTCATCAAGAAGATCGGGTTCACGGAGGCTGACATACAACATGAGATGATCACTATCAAAGCATATGACAACTTGGAGCGTACCTCCGAAGGTACTATCACCTTGCCTATCCAGCTAGGCCAAGCAACGCAAGATACTATCTGCCACGTTGTTGATCTTGACCTACCATTTAATATTCTTCTCGGCCGCCCATGGATCCATTCCATTAAGGCTGTACCATCTACTTACCATCAGTGCATCAAGTTTCCACATCAAGGCACTGAGGTTACCATCCACGCTGATCCTAACCCCTTCGCATACTACCGTGCGATGGAAGCATCTTTCCCTCATTCTACTCATTGTCCTGGAACCGATATTGGTACTTCTATTGCTAGCTCATCCCGATCCCATCGCGATCTAGAGACCATCCTCTCTTCCACCTTATCATCCATCAAGATCAACAACCAGGGTTGTGGCGAATACAGCCTCAGTGATGCATTTGCTGTAGGGGCTCTTCCACGTGATCCACATACTCAAGGGTGCCCAAGTTGTCAAAACAAGCCTGTTGAGGAACATTATAAGCTCAAGCAAATTGGAAACATGACTTTTGAGTCTCATGGTACCATCAACAGCAAAGAAATGGATCCAGATATTAACAAATGGTTATACAAAGATCCCCCATCCCGTGACATGCAACTTCTTGAGTACTTCAAAGAGAAATATCCAATCCCCTACAAAAATGTCACAGAACATTATAACTATCAAGGTGGTGGTCTAGGACCACAAGAGGACGGAAATTTGTTTCCTATCATACCATCCCAGAATCCAGAACAGCAAGGACTTGGCTTTAATACCCCTCGCCTGCTTGAACAAGAGCCCAATACCACAACTGCGGGCACTAACATGACCAACGTGAACTTTTCGAATAGCCAGGATGACCTTGTGGAAATCAAAGACATCCCCGAAGAGAAAGACATCCGATCCTACGATGATATCTTTGCCGATGACACCCTCCTGGGGACTTCTGTCCTCCAACAACTCTCCATTAACCTCATAGATCTTCCCCTCACAAACCCCGACCTCATAGATTGGGACCAACCAAGCATCACACACATCGATGAGTTCCAAAGCGCACAAGCACTCCTAGAATTCATGGAGGCATCAGGTCCAGCAAGCAATCAGGATCCAACATCAACCTCTGTCTATCAACTTCACCCAGAAGGATATTTTGGGGACGAGGCAAGCTTTAGTCACAAAAATGAAATAGCAAAAGAACATCATGAGTCTTTATGTGAAAACCCCCTTGGGGCACATTCTGATTCCAAAATAGTAAAAATAAAGGGCGTATCTGCTAGCAAAAACCTGGCAATTCAAGCGCTAGAAGATGAAGCCTTGCCTCTTCCCCCTATCCAAGATTATAGACCAGAGCAATCTCCGATCATCATAGAGGAAATCAAGCCAATCAACTTGGGAACAGAAGAATGTCCAAGGATCACCTACATTGCAGTCAACCTAACAGAAGGAGAAGAAATCACTCTCAGTGCCTTGCTCAAGGAATCCATCATCAACTTTGCATGGTCATACACCCACATGCCTGGGCTTGATCCAAACCTTGTTGTTCATCATCTATCAGTAGATCCAAACATCAAGCCAGTGAAGCAGAAGCTAAGGAAAATGCATCCAAAGGTAGCATTGCTCGTCAAAGCAGAGCTTGAGAAGCTCCTCCAAGCTAAGATCATCAGAGCTATAGATTACTCAGATTGGATCTCCAACATGGTGCCAATCACAAAGCCTTCTGGCGACATCAGAATCTGTACTAATTTTAGGGACTTGAACAAGGCATGTCCTAAGGATGACTTCCCATTGCCAAACATAGACATGCTTGTAGACCTCACAGCGGGTCATGAGATGTTATCATTAATGGATGGCTTTTCAGGCTACAACCAAATTCATATAGCGGAAGCAGATCAACATAAAACAACATTCACAACCCCATGGGGTACCTTCTGCTACAACATGATGCCATTTGGGCTAAAGAATGTAGGGGCCACATATCAGAGAGCAATGATAGCCATTTTTCATGACATGATCCACAAGATCCTTGAAGACTATGTGGACGACATCCTTGCAAAATCAAAAACATGCCATGAACACCTTGACATTCTTGAGAGTGTGTTTGATCGCCTGCAGCACTATGGGTTACGGCTCAATCCAAAGAAATGTGTCTTTGGTGTTACATCTGGCAAGCTTCTAGGCTTCATCATCTCTAGACGAGGCATAGAGATCGATCCTAAAAAGGTAAAAGCAATAACGGAGATGCCTCCACCAAGAAATCTCAAACAGCTCAGAAGCCTACAGGGCAAGCTTCAATCAGTTCGGCGGTTCATCTCGCAACTAGCAGACAAGTGCCAACCCTTCTCACATCTCTTATGCAAAAACACCAACTTCAAGTGGGATCCCATATGTCAAGGAAGCTTTGATAAGCTCAAGGAGTATCTAGCTAAAGCTCCGATCCTTGTACCACCAGTTCCAGGATGCCCACTCATCCTTTACATCTCAACAACAGCTACATCACTAGGGGCACTCCTAGCACAGCATGATGATGAAAACAGAGAACGAGCTGTCTACTACATCAGTCGCACTCTTGTGGGCTATGAGCTTAACTATTCACCCATGGAGAAAGCATGCCTAGCAGTGGTCTTTGCCACTCAAAAACTTAGACATTACATGCTTAGCCACACAATCAAGCTCATATCAAAGGTGGACCCTCTTAAGTATTTGTTATCAAGGACAACCCTCACAGGCCGTATGGCAAAATGGGTCATGTTACTCAGCGAATTTGACATTCAGTATGTAGATCGCAAAGCAATCAAAGGGCAAGTCATTGCCGATCAACTAGCAGAAGCACCATTGGTGGATTCCTATCCACTAATCATGGAATTCCCCGATGAACACCTGTGTATGATCAAAGAACAATCCATGTGGCACCTATACTTTGATGGTTCCAAAACATCCCATAGCTCTGGGGCAGGAATCCTATTCGTCACACCTCAAGGTGACTATATTCCAAAATCATTCAAGTTGGGATTCCCCTGTACCAACAACATTGCAGAATATGAGGCACTCATCTTAGGTCTCAAAACAGCTATCCAATGGAACATCACAGAACTACAAGTCTTTGGAGATTCACAGCTCATTATCAAGCAAGTCCTTGATGAGTATCAGACAAAGGACGACAAATTGCTACCCTACAAGCAACTGGTGGATAAACTGAAAGAGCATTTCCTACATCTACAATTCAATCAGATCCCAAGGCTTCAAAACAAAGCAGCAGATGCAATGGCAACCATCGGATCCTTATTGGAAATCCCACGTGACGCAACACAATATGAATTTCTAGTCGAGCAGCTACACTTGCCAGCTTATAAGAACACCGATGCAAACATGGTGTGTGTCTTGGTTGGTCCCCAATCTCCATGGTACCACGAAATCCATGCATATCTAAAAAATGGTATCATATCTCCCCATCTCACCAATAACCAACGCCAAAACCTTATTCACAGAGCTTCCCGCTACACTCTTGTAGCCAACACCCTATATCGTCACGGGTATCACAATGTCCTATCTAGATGTTTAGATTCAAACGAGGCCGTCCTGGCCTTACAAGAAGTTCACGCTGGAATTTGCGGTGCCGACACGAGTGGCATGGTTCTAGCAAAGCAGCTGCTTAGAGTTGGATATTATTGGCCAACAATGGAACATGATGCATGTGAATTTGTCAAGAAATGTCTCCCATGTCAACAGCATGCCAATTTGATACATGCACCAGCACAGGATCTACAGCCTATTGCACCACCGTGGCCTTTTTCATGTTGGGGCCTCGACCTCGTTGGCTTGATCACCCCCCTCTCTTTGGATGGACACAAGTATATCATAACAGCCACAGAGTACTTTACCAAATGGGTTGAAGTGATTCCGCTCACGCTAACTACTGGCATCCAAATATCCAAGTTCATCCTTTATCATATCATTTGTCGCTTCGGCATACCATCTACCATCTTCACAGACCATGGCACACCTTTTGAAAACCAGCATGTGGATGATCTATGTGCTAGAATCCACATCCATCACCGTTTCTCCAGTCCATATTTCCCTCAAGGAAGTGGCCAAGCTGAAGCAACTAACAAAACACTTTTGAAACTTCTCAAGAAGATTGTCAATGATTCTGGTCGTGACTGGCATCTCCAAATTAATCCTGCCCTCTGGGCTTATCGCACTCCCACAGGCACCACCCCATACTCCCTTTTATATGGTGCTGAAGCCGTTCTGCCGATCGAGGTTGAGCTCCCATCCTTGTGCGTCTCCATGAAGAATTACATAACTGATGAAGACTATCGTGTGGCCCGGCTCACACAGCTAGATCTGCTAGATGAAAAGAGACAGCAAGCCTACGATCACCTGGTTGCATACCAGAATCGACTCAAAAGGAGTTATAACAAAAAGGTCCATCCTAGACAATTCCAGGTCGGTGACATGGTCCTTAAAGAAAATCAGAAGGTCCTAGCAAATAGAGAAAAGAAAGGCAAGTTTGAGCCTACTTGGTTGGGCCCCTATGTTGTCACCGCATCCTTTGGCTCGGGAGCCTATCAGCTATCAACACCAGAAGGCGAGACCTTGAATGATCCTATCAACATCATCCATCTGAAGAGGTTCTATGCCTGAACTTGATCTTGCATATATCAGAAAATCCAAAAACATTCAGAAAAGAAAAAAAGCAAAAAAGCAAAAAAACAAAAAAGTAAAAAAAGAAAAAAGGAAAAGAGAAAGAGAAAATAATCGTCCAACGGTGAAAACTTGGCAATTCAAGCGCCTTGGACAAGTATGTTGGTGAAAACCTGGCAAACAGGTGCCAACATAGTAAACTGAGCTATTTATCTATTCAGTTGTCCTTTCAGCTACCATCCTCTTCCTCCATCCATAATCTCTTAACAGATCTCCCAGCAGTTCCATCTCCCCTATCCTCCAAGCATTCAGCTTCCATCTTCCTCCAACCCATCTGCAATCCATATCCTATTCCAAAGCTTTGTACCATATCTTGTACCATATCCTTATCCATTTCCTGTACAGCGCAATCCTACCTGTATTTATCCTTCTTGTCTCCGTCCTAGTGAGAGTCCCGCCGAGTGTGATCTTCCTATCCCCAATCCTGAGCTTCTGTACATATCCCTTGTGCATATCATTCCTCCTTGTTGTACATAGCCTTTATCCGTCCTGCAGCAGCATTTGATCAAATATCTTGTCCCATTCCCAGCCTAAGAAAACTTTTAGTCCCACTCGGGCCTTGTGCTTCAGCAACATCAATTGTCGACTTATCCTTGCTCATCCTGATTATTCCTTGAACTTCAGCTTTTGCCAGCAAACAACTACACTTATTCTCTCACCAACCCATGGGTCCTTGAGGATATATCGTTCCTCCTGTCTGACCTAATCTTCCATCCTAGTCCTTGAGGATATATCGTTCCTCCTGTCCGACCAATCTTCCCACCATCAATCAAACCTAATCTCTCTCCTTGGCAAAGGATGTCTTTTTGGAGTTATCATTTTGATCTTGGATTTTTGTCCTTTGGGTCTTGTTAATCTTTTTGGCTTCTTTTTATCCCACCAGGGTCACCACGATTCTTTATATCACGGTGTGCTGCGTGTGCGGATAATCTGGGGCAAGGTCTTTTGATCTTTCGCTTCTGCCTGTGAGTCAGTTGTGTGTTTGTGGTTCCTTCAACATCGGTTCCGCCATGACGCCTCTGCGCTTCATGTGTGATGTTGGGGCAACCCTGTGTGTTTGTTTAGCATCAGTCCTCGTCAGTCCTCTGCGACGTTGTTGACAGGCCTCGTGATCCCAGTATCTTTGGCAGGTCTCTAACATAGCTATATTAAATCTAGGTTGTGCACTCCCGTTTGCACTTGGAGCTATCTGGTCCCTTGCATTTATCATATAGATTAATCTTGCATCTTTGCATATAGTTGCATCTTGCATCTTGCATTTGTCATCTCACTCTGCGTTCATCCACCTTTTGCTTATAGAAGTGAGGTTATTTATCTCCCCTTTCTTCCTAGGCTCTTCCTTCCTCGTCTTGCCGGGCACACTCTGTCCCAGGGCGTAATCCCTCTTTCTCCTTGTCCCACGGGGCGCATCTTCCATGATTTTGTCCCACCGGGGCATGTATCCTCTTTCTTCCAATCCCCCCGCGCGTCATACCCTCTTCTTCTGATTCTAGCCTTGGCATCTTGTTTTCTTGTCTTTGACGCCATGCCACTTGCGGCATCGCATCAAAGAGGGGCAAAATGTAGACACCGAAAAATCCTTCAGAAAATAAATTATTTTTGTTTTCTGAAAATCCTTGATGACATCATCATTTATTAATTAATTATTTATTTAATTAATTAATTTATTTTTATGCCATTAAATCCCTCTCTCTTAATTAAAAATCTTTAATTAAGGAATCTAGCCTAAAAATGTCATTTGGACATTATCCCTAATTTATTAATTATTTAATTAATAAATTGACCAAAAACTTCAAAAATAAATTAATTTATTTTTAATTTATTTTTTATCCCAAAGTTGGCCAAAATTCTAAAGAGCACTAAACTCTTCTAGAAAGTCCTAAACCTTCCTCTAAATGGGTCAAATCCCTAATCTAGTCCCTTCAAACCCTAAGCCTAGATATTTAATATTTATTAAATTTACCTTTAATAAATATCTAAATCTCACCAAAAGCCACTTGCCCATCCCTTTCTCCTAATCCTAATCCTAATCCCCTTTCTAATCTTGTCACATTCCATTAGCAAAAGGTTTACCAAAACTTATGCTAACCTCCTCTTAGTCATCCTTTTTGGTCAACAAAGAGGGACACCTCTTTGGCCACCTCTTACAAATGCATTTAAGGATGCATTTAAGCCTTCCTTATCTTTCTTACATGCATTCATTATGCATTTAAGACCTTCTTATCCCTTCCTTGCCACCTCTTGGCCTTGGGCACATTTACCAAATTGTGCACATGCCCTCAAACTTTCAACTCAATCCTCCCTTGACACTTGTCAGGACACTTGTCCTTGACTCAACCCTAACCTTAGCCCTAACTCTGACTCATCCTTTTAAACCAAGCCCTTCCCTTTTCCTATAAATACCCTCACTTCCTAAGGCAAATCATCTTTCAACTCTCAAACTCAATAGCAAAGTTATAATGCCATTTTCATTCTAGCATAAGCATAAACTCATCATTTTAGATCATTTTCAAGCTTAAATCACATCTAAATTAGCTTAATTGGATTAACATAGATTCATTTCTTGTTTAATCAATCTTAGTTCATCTTTAAGCTTTGCACATTTGTGTGATCTTGAGGCCTTTGAGGCAAAATAGGTTCCTCATACCTATTTTGTGTCATTTTGGGTCTTCTTGATCCTCAAATCATCCTAATTTGCATGCTCCAAGTGCTTGAGTTTGCACACCCACATCCATCTATATCTAAGCACATCAAACGGTGCATGGGCGCATCCGTTTTAGGCTTAAACTGAGGTGGCTTTGATTTTAGTTTGTTTACCATTAAATTTGATTTGATTATATGCTATGACGTTTGTTTGTCTTTGGCCTTCAAAACAGGTTTAGGTGCACACTCAAATCCTAGTCTACAATATCATTTTTTTGGATTTTTTTAGGACCAATAAGTATGTACATGAGCATACAGAGAATGCCTCAGCTGTATAATTTCTTCAATTGAAGAGCATTGATAGGCTCTTTGAGTTGCTCTCCTTTAGTAGGAATCTTTGAGAACGCAGTATTTGTAGTAGTAGTCAGCTGAGAAGTTGTAGAATCAGAACCAGTAGTATCCAACTGTTGAGAGATCCATAGTCAAGGAAAGATCACTTAAGTGAGATCCACAAATATCCTCACTAATGCATCTTAACTCTTTATCAGATTGCCCACGCTCTAAACACTTAGGGAGAGTACGTTCTAGACTTTTCCTAATCACATCATTAGCAATAAGGAGACACTGATATGCACTTTGGGAAAAAAGGAAAGATGGGGTGAAGAGGGTAAAACATGAAAGGCAAGGGTGATGGGATGGAGGGAAGCATGAGAATTTTGGAAGCTTGAATGACAACTTTGATTTTACTTTTGGAATCCACATAGCTTTTGATTTTTCTCTTTTCTTCTTTATGTCGAGGTGCTTTTGATGACAATGCCTGTAAGATGGATTTCGAGATCCATTTTTCTAATTTTATTTTCTAGCTTTTGATTGTCTTCTTCTTTTTGAGGACCTTTGTGGTCTTTTGGACACCTCTATTTCTTTTCTTTCTTCGTAGTCACATGTTGATTAGATGGGACATGGTGACCTTGAGATATAAGTGGATTCTCATTATTTTTATTTTTATGTTGCACATCCAAGTTACTCCCAAAAGACTCAGGAATGGTGGATGAAAGAGGCTTATATGACTGGTTTAGGTGGAGAGGTGGAAATGGAAGGTGGATGAGCCACTTATCTTAGGGAGGAGGGGGAGGATGAGTAGTCAATGGGATGGGCTCGAGTGCAAAGATATCAGCATCATCCTCATCATTCATAAGTGAATCAGATAGATCAAGAAAGTCATCTTCCATAGAATGTTGTCGATTGTGAGTTTTCTTAGAAGAGTCAAACAAGTTTGGAGAAATATTATGTGAGCCTAACCGAGATGACCTTTTCCAAGAATTAGGTCCCCTTTCAGGTGGCAAGAGCACACGAAGATTCCATGAGACTGTAACAAGATGGGGTCTTACATACCCATGATTTGCTGAAGTAGTAGAAGTATAACTCAGAGTAGATGGCCTAGGAGCCATAGGAATGATCTCCACAGGAGGGTGGGAAGGATCATCATCAGTTTCCTGATATGGAAGATTAGAACTTTCTCCTCTTTCAGAGTTGGTAGGACCAACATCTTTGTGTACAACATCAACTGGTATTTTTGTAGTAGCATCTGATATGGAGTCCCATTCATATTCCTTTGAGTTCATTTCACCATGGTGACACTATTTGTCGTAATCAGCTAGAGATATAGTAGGTGGAAGATTTTCTTCATTGCTATCATCTATCACAGGAGGTGTTTCTTCAACAACAGGATCTTTCTCAGTAGTAGAAGTGTCAGAGTAATCTAGAATAGGCATACCTTGAGGCATACCCAAGAGGAGGGAAGCATCCAACAGTTGCTCCTAATCAGTATGTGTGCCATTAGAGGCAATGACATATTCAGTAGTAGCTGTAGTAGTAGAAATCTATTCAGTAGAGTGTATAAAATCCTCCTGGTGAGGACCAAGATCATGTTCTTGAGGTATTTGAGAAGGTAGATAGGACTCTCTCTGGTAGTTTGAATTAGGATTTTGAATATTCAAGAGCCTTTCATGTGTCATAGGTTGGATCTTTGTATCTTCATTATTTGAATCCTTGTATGAGTGAGAGTTGCAGCGAGGTTGGTCAAGCTCATGGCTCTGATAGCCAATACCATATCTATCTTCAGAGGGCCTCTCATAGGAGTGCAAAGATGGAGGAAGAGCTATTAGTGACAAGATGGACTCCATCTGATATTCCCCCATACCAATATCTTTGATCTATAGGGTCTTTTCTATCTCTTTGAGTTTAGCATTATAAAATTCTATAAATTCCCCATTGGTCAGAGCAAGGCTATCACTAGATTCTAGGAGCATATTACAAGTGAGTAGGGGAGCATTATGGCTCAAGGAATGATCATCTTATTCAAAGAAGGGCAAGTGATGAGGTGAGGTTGAATGACCCACCATAGATTGGAACTGATTGAGATCGAGATCTTTGGGGACATTTGCCTCAGTGAGGGCTTTATCCATAGATAGTTTTGGTACAGATGTCAGAGGCTCGAGACCTTTGAGAACAATATTCACATAGGATCAAGTGATAGCATTCACACAAGCTAGAGATGGTGTGGGGTTACAAAAGGGAGGTGCAGGGCTTCGCAAGATAAATGGAGTTTTGGGTTTAGTAGCATCCTCACTCCCCGGAGCAATGATCATGTCACAGTATTCAACATCAATAAGTTCAATCTCATTAGTGACAATGTCACTAGTATCGTACGTATAGTTGACCACATCGTTGGTACCTTTAGACTTGGATAATTCACTTTTCCCATGAGGAAAGGAGTCTTTAAATTCCTGATGATCTGAATTCCTGTTATGGTTCTGCACCAAAGTCCTATAAACCACATTGAGAGGTTTTCCCAAGGAAGTGGAGTCACGCTCAGGTTGAGAGAGCCAAGGTTTGTTTCTAGAGAATCTTGAAGGTGGTTGAGTTTTCGTCATAGCCTTCTCAGTGGCTTTGATCGTTTGTATGCTAGAGCTAAGATTAAAGACAGACTTTGAGGGTTTTGGCATCACATTGTCAACAACCCTGTCATTCATAACATCTATGTTTCTATTGACAATCTTATCCTTATCCATGTTCGAGGGAGAAGGTCATTGCTTTTTGTCTTTGTTCAAAGTCAATTCTCCCTTCTTGACCATAAATGCTTCTATCCTCATAGCCCACCTAATCATATTGAAAAACGTGAGGGGGCCTTGTAATCGTACTTGGTATCCAAAATTTGGGACAAGATTGTCCAAGAAGATATCGAGCTTCTTAGAGTCAGGTAATTCATGTGGATACTTCATGCATCGTTGTCTCCATCTCTAGAGAAATGTTAGAGAGGCTCACCTTGTCGCTATTTCAAATCACAAAGGTCCCGGATGTTGACCGGATATCGAATATTGTGGGATTGATCATAACTATTTTCATTTTGAGACTGACCATGACCTTGGTCATTTTTAGATTGCTCATGACTATTGCTGAATTTACCTCCCCCTGGGAAGTGGAATAGATCTCCCATCTTGTTGGTAGTATGCTGAGAGGTCATGAAAATAAGATCGAAAGAGTCGATAGGTTTGATTCTAGAAAGTGACCCTTCAGAGCCTTGCTGGTGTTGAAACAATGGGTTACAATATTCTTGAAATAATAAGTCAGACTGTATTTGAAATAATGGATTGTAATACTCTTGGAATGAGGAGGAATGTGAGGATCTCTCACAAAGTTCAGATTTCATAACAGATTCAGGATGACCTATTTCTTGATTAGGAGATTCACTTCTATCTCGACCAATATTCTGAATGGGATAAGTTTTGCCACTTCTAGTCGTGATAGTCATAAACAAAGATGAAATGAGAGAGGACTCGGGATAAAGCTAGACTTGGTCTCTAAGAATAACGCAAGGAGATAAAGGCTAGAACAACTAAGATGTGAGATGGACCTGGTACGAATTATCAAAAGAGGTGGCTAGAACAGCCGAGATAAGACTATCGCAACACAAGATGCAAAAGGCATAAAGAGATAAGGTAAACCAACGAGAGATGACACGATTCAAAGCAAAGATCGACTGATTCCTAACTCAAAACAACCAGTTTTTGATAGTGGATGACAGGAAAGCAGAAAAATAGACCTCAAACAAAAGGCAAATTAGATAAAAGTCAAACAGTCAATAGCAAATAAGTCTCTATTTTTACAAACTGTGCTACAATCTCGCACGAGAAAGTACTAGGCCACGCAAGAGAACACTAGTCTTCACGCGAGAAAACAAGGTCTCACGCGAGAAAGTGCTATGAAGTGTGAAACCTCACGCGAGAAAGGTACAAAATCTGATAATCGGGCACAATTTTTGAGATAAAAGTTGAATCTTGAAGTACAGTCTGAACTAATGTCTAACAGAAAATCCAGTTTCCTGACAGGTTTGAAGAACAATTTAATCAACAAGCTCATTTTAGGATTTCGAGCATTCGTTTAAAGACACAAAGGTTCAAATCAAGTAGTTGTGAAACAAGAAGTAGTCATTAACAGACCTATCAAGGACAAAGAAACTTGATAGCATCAAGGGAGTCTTTGTTTGATAATGAATTGGACAATGTTTAAGACTCGATAACAAACACATAGTTTAGTCCTACAAAGAAAATGGTGAGAAGCCAAAACCTTTGCCCCATTGCTTATGTGCATACGTGCACCTCACACAGCCGTGTCACCCCCTAGAGGGCGCTTGTGTTTTTGGTATTTCCAAGGACTCAATAGTGTACGTTCAAAGGTTACCCTTGTAGTAGGGGCCAGTGTCGCAACCACCTCCAAACGTCTAGGTGTATGCCTATGATGGCAATCTACGAGAGAGATTCCTCCCCCTCCCTGTCCAAAGATTATGACTCCTTTTAGAGGTGAACCGGGTAGGCCACTAGCTAAGGAGAGTCTTTAATAGGATTTCATTCACACTAACCTTCGGTGCCCCCGATACAGGGTTGAGGCCTCACAGCCACACCAACACTTGAAATTCATACACCCCTGCAAGGAGGGCTAGGAGTGGCGCTGCTTAGTATAATAGACGGAGCCTTCTCAAGATGATAGTCAAAGTCTTAAGAAGGAAGCTAACATGGTTTTGGAGTCTTTAGACTCAACAAAAATTTCTTTATTAGAGTGAGGTGGAATCACCGGCAAAAGGTGCATACTCACTTGGGTCATTCCCGGAGGTTCAATACCGGCAGGCCTTCTAAAGGTGACACTGGACTTGGTTTAGATTCAGGGGTTTGATTTTCTGGTTCTCCCAAAGGGAGAAGAGCATACTTCTCTATTCTGTTTCCTCACCCAAACACATCAAGAAGATTCATCACTGAGTTAGCTTCACTCCACCACAACTACAAGCTTTTGGGTTTTTGTTTCTCTCAAAGAGAGAAGAGCATAATCCCTTGGCTAATAGAAGCGTAAAGATTCACTACCTTTCTCCGCTTCCCCAAGAATTTTTCATATTAGTAAGATCATTAGGATTTCGGGTTCATTCATGGTCATCACCTCCATGTAATGAAGAGCCAAATTCCCTACTCACTATCAAAATCCTCAAGAAATTTTAACGGAGCCCTATTTAGACTATGCAAATGAAAGCAAGAAACAAACACAACATTTTAGCAAGTCTTTGACTATCATCCTGCAATCAAACCATTAGCATGTTTTATGTTCTTGGTGCTTTAACATGCATTCTTTTAAGCAAATATTTCAAGAAATGAGAGCACCTACAAGCACAACTTGTTAGCTCCACAATGGTTAGCACATCAAAAATTAGATAATCTGCAAGTAAAATAACTAATCAAACGACAAAATTTGAAAATGAAACCAACATGGTTGGATCAGGCTCGGAAAGAGCTTTCCAATGATATATCAAACTTAAATTTTCAATATTGTATGTGAAAATTTCTCAAAAATGGAGCATCTGTTTCTTCATGTTTATATAGTCTAGCCTATATTTTTCTATTAATCTCATTATGAATCCAATACATGAATGCACGTAATTGGATATCTTCAATATGAGCAAGTGGATTCCAAGTAGTATTATGAGGAACAACAAAATTATGCAAATAAAACTCATATAGTAAGTTATTTATGGCTAAAAGAGAGAAAATGTACATCTCATAGAATTCTTCAGATGTTTCTAGAGAAGGATTTAACCCTTTAACAACTCTCATCAACCTGAGATTCAAATACTACTCCTTTAAATAGAGGGTATA
This sequence comes from Chamaecyparis obtusa, assembly GCA_027943335.1. NCBI lineage: Eukaryota > Viridiplantae > Streptophyta > Pinopsida > Cupressales > Cupressaceae > Chamaecyparis > Chamaecyparis obtusa. The sequence continues at coordinate 586,651 of BSBK01002439.1, read as the reverse complement.
AACTCTAGGTGGTGATCTGCATTGCATAAGTTTAGGAATCATTGTTGAAATTTTAGTGATCCTATCTTTCATCTTAGTGATATCATCCTCCTTATTCTAAATTTCAATCCTCTAATTCTCAATTACCCTCTATAGTCTATCTTTTTCCAATTTACATTGACTTTGTTATATTAACACATCTTTACACATGCTTAAACTTGTGGAAAATGGAGTAGAAATGTTAGGAGGAGTATCTGGTTATTCCTCTTCTACTTGTGGGTGTTCCATAGGTATATTTACCTGATCCCCTTTCCAGACTACAATAGTAGTCTCAACCATTTGTTGTGCTACAAAAACAAAATTAACAAGACCATCCAAACCCTGATCTTGTTGCACATGATCCTTTTCCACAATAAAAATTGACTCTTCTTGTGGAAAATTTTCCTCCTCCATAAAAATATTTGGCTCTTCTGGTATATTATCCTCTCCTTGATAGGTATCTAAACCTTCATCCACATCCATAGACACAGTGAATTCAACAATAATAGAGGCACTACATGTTTCTTCCTTAGTTCTCTTTGGGGTTTTCCCTCTTAGCCTATGGCTTCTTCTAGTAGGTGTTTCTTTACTGACCCTAGAGGCCTTACCTTTACTAGTTTTCTTTGGAGGTTTCTCTATTTCTACAGTGGTTGCAAGAGATTCTTTTGTATCAGTCTTCCTTCTCTTGGAACTAGGTGAGGTTTTTATAGTATCTTTTTTTCCTACTCTTTACTCCTCTAGTTCAATCTCCTTCTCCTTTCTTTTATCTTTCCTAGTTGTAGACCTAGTCCCAATAGAAATTTGTGGGGAGATTTCAACATTAGGTCTTGGTGGAATACATTTTGTATCAATAGAGGATGTTTTTGATGTATGAGGTTCAGTTGCATGTTAAGTTTTAGGAGTTTCTTCAAGTTGGACTCCTGAGGATGATGGTTCTTCTCTAACTTTAAAGGTTCCCCTAGGTGTAGCAACCCTATAGGTCAATGGTTGTCCTCTAGGACCTACATCCTCTTTTGTGAACTTCTTAATAGTTAAAAAATCTTGCCAAGACATATTGGAAACTTCATTTAATGAACTCTCTACCAAGATTTTAATCAAACAGTGGTGCAATACAGAGTTGGGCTTACCTTTTTTAACTTCACCTGTACTATGAAAGAGCAATAGAACATTAGGAACATTCATCCTCTAGTTATTGCATATATGAATGAGAAATATGAAGTGAAGAGAATGAAGAGAAGACTGCCTACCTTCACAAGTTAGGTACTTCATCATATATGCAGCTATCTACACATAATCCTTTGGTAATGATAATCTCATTGTGCCTTATTTATCTACCACTAGAGTAGGGTCATCTGGATGAGTGAATTGAGTGCGAGATATTCTCGCATCCTTTGATTCTGTAAATTTTTCTCCCACTACTAGAAATCTAGTCACTTCAACTATACGTTCCTCTATGACCTCTACCATTAACCCTTTCACATTGGCTACATTATCCTTGAGGGTTCAAGCAAATTTTAGGGCAATGTCATCACTATAGTCTATAAGCTTGAGGATATAATCCATCCATCCACAATTCTGGAATGCCTCATGACACTCATGGTCCTAAAGAAGGAAAATATGAATAGTTGGTTCATGTCGGACAAGAAGACCTCCCATGGTGAAATTCAATTTTTCCTTACAAAATTTAAAAATTGCTTCAAAAACCCTTTCTAAACAGTTCACAAATAGTTGTGTTGAGCATCATTTTTACACAATGTAAGAGTAGGGAGATGTAATGCAAATCCCTCTCTTGAAAGAGTGATGAAGTCACTCCAAAGGTTCTCAGTGGTCATGGTACAACCACATGGAGACTTGATTGAAGATAAATGTGAATGTTCACAAGGAGGCATTTGTTGGTTCTAAACTTTTCAATATGGAAACAAACACACTTGACAACCTTTTTATATTTTTAGAATTAAGAATATTAATATGTGCATGCAAATTCACCAATGGAATCTATTTTAATTCCTATGATGATTTCTAAATTCTAACCTTGATTTTCAAAGAAATGACAAAAGATGAGAGTAACAAGAATGTAAAAATATTATTGAAAGTAAATTATAAAGGAAATAAACCATGATAAATCTCACTCTAATATCAAATAACATATTAGATAGAGAAAACCCACAAGAATACGAAATTAAAATCTCACTGATCATACCAGGTAGGTGCAATCACCAATGGAATTTTAATAGATTATAGATATCTCATAATTCATCAAATTTCAAAGCCATACTAGACATGCGCAAACACAAGAAAAATTCATCCTCAAGTACAGAGAATGAAATCCTTTCCAATCATTCACCATAATTAGCAAAATAAATCACAACAAATGTCGACTAATTGATTCACAAGAAAATTCACACAAGAAATACACTTGGCTCTTGACTATGAAAAAATGAATTTCTCAAATTTGCATAGATAGCAGTTGAGCACACCATGAATTCAACACCAATTGTATACTGATTTATCATGCAAAAGATCTGACCCTTATTACAAAACCCAGAAGAGTTTATATAGTTTTTATGTTTCAAGATCATGAAACCTATAATTAGGGTTTTTGGGCCTCTAAAATGGGTGTAATAAATTGAAAACTCTAGTTTAACTCTTGAAAAATAATCTTAACTGATAGTATAACATGACGATAAGGATTTCCATCCATTATTACGTTGAAATCATGCAAAAATGAGCTACAATCAACCCCAAAATCTTAGGAAATGACTGTTGTTCCACCATTTTTAACCAAAAATGCCTTTGTTTTTTACTCCACTTCATTTATAATACCCAAAAATGATGGAGGAAGGTGCTGAAATTTTTCATAACTGATCGAGAACTTATTGTAAGCCAAAAATGACCCATACCAAGAGATCTTTGACCCTGAAATTCTAATTTTTGACCAAAAATGTGATTTTCCAAAATTTTGACCTTTATCATTTCTTCTCTTTTCTGGACGCAGCTGAGATTTGGGTATGAATGAATGATAACAAATAAATGAATGAATGAATAAAGGAACATTAGTTTTGAGTTAGAACATTAGGGTGAGCTTGGAAGAATCTCTCTATAGCCACATCCACTTCTTCAAAATTGGGAAGTTTCATAAACTCAAGATGAGTTGTTGATTCTTCTAGAAAAATTTCATTTTTTGAGAGCCTCCCCTTTGGATTTTTACTTCATTAGTAGGATCAAAGATGTTCTTCATAATTTTGCACTCACAACAAAACTCTTTTTAGCATCTCTTATTGAAAACCAGACTTACTATACTACAAAAGAAAGACTGCACATCTAACTAAAAGAAATAATACTAAAAACCAAAAGAATAAAAAATACCAAGGAAAACTATGAGAAAGACCCCCCCAAAAAAGTGCAGGAAGAAGAGAAAAACCACTGAAAACTTCCCCTTTTAACCTTCAGAGGTTTGGGGTTTGGGAGTACAAAGACCTCTGATTTTGCAAAATGACAACCTTCTCCAAAAAACCATCTCTTGTACCCATGATCGGGGTTTTGAGGTTTTTGGGGTTGGAGGCTCCTAAAACTCTAGAAAAACTTTGGAACCCTAAAACTCTAGAACCCTGACATTTTGAAAAAAATCTAGCAAAAGTATGGAAAAAACTCTAGAACTTTGGACTCTGAAACTCTGAAAATACAACAAAATGTCAGACTCCAAACTCTAAAAATCCAACAAAATGTTAGAATTTAGAACCTTGAAAATAGATTTCTCCACTTGACCTAAAAACTAAGACACTGAACTAAGAAAAATAAAAAAAAGGAGAGAAAAATAGGGGGGGGGGGCGCAACAAAAGACCTTGCTCCTATTAGTTGACTCTTAGACTATCGAGAGTGCAAGGATCCCAAAATTTGACTTAGCCAACACCAAACTGATTGGAATCAAGGAAAGATAGACAAAAGTAAAAAAAGAAAAAGAAAAAGAAAATGGGCCCCCCATTAGGCTAAATGGCTATAATGGGGTGTGATTTGTGGAGACACAATAAATAGCCCCAACAAAAGGAAGAAATGACCAAGGCATTTCTTCATCCACAAACCACCTTTCAAACTATCCCTACACTAAAAAAACTATCCAACTACCAGGTAAGGGAACACCATTTCATATGATTCAAGAGTAAGAGATTCTGCATATGCTTTTTGATGTGTGTTTAAGTGTATTCATTCCAACTAGACACTTTGACAAAAAATCACTTAGAAGGATGAGAGATCAAAGACTGTCATTTAACATCAACCCAAATTTCCTAGAGATTGCTCTCTTGCTAGTTAGGTGTCCATAGCCCCAACAAAGCTTTTTGTATGTTTCAGTTTAACCTTGCTCTACTTCTAGTCAGGTGTTCATAGCCCTAGTAGAGGTTGCTAGAACCACCAATTTTATTTTGACTAGGTATTTTTTCTTGAACATCATGCTTGTTTGGATCACTTAATGATCCTTATTATTTGCAAACTTCTTGATGATTTAGGTGGCTTAGTGCCTCTTCTTTGGTATATTTCTAGATGACTTAGATAACTTAGTAGTTTCTCATCCTTACAAGCTTCTTTGACATTTGTATCATGTCGTAATCCTTCTTTACTTTTTGTTTGCTCCTTTTTTAAGTCTGATTATAGGGTTCTAAAATCACACGGTAATTTGAGCTAATACGTGTATAATGACTCTCACCCACACCCAACTAAGGGACCTTGCTTCAGGTCAAGCTATTTTGATGTGTGTATGTGATGTTAGATAGCTAGCATCAAATATTATCCTAACATTCTGGTAAAAAATAAGTTCTAAATCTAATTACCAGATGTAGCTCTTAGCAAGGGCACGTTCTCTTCAAGATTTTGACTAAGAAATACCCTTGACTCCTATCAAGAACTAGTTGGGGTGCACCACTAGCTGGGAATAGCCCTGAAAAAACTCACTTTTCCCAAGACCAAAAAATGAAAATAAGAGAACTCAAGAAACAAGAAATAAAGACAAACACCCTGACAAAACAAGAAAAAAGAAACAAGAAACAAGAAACAAAACCAACTAGAAAAACACAATGGGAAACTAACTAAAACCTTCCTAATCAAAACTAAAGTCAAATTATGTACAAAAAACATAGAACAAAGAGCATATGATTTATTGATTAATTTATTTTTCTTTACATGTAGTAGAAATAACCAACTTAGTGTAGTCCTAAGGAACGCAAACTAATCTTTATATTCAGAAAAAGAAAAAATTGACAAAATTTGTTCAAATTTTGGGTACAAATCATACAAAATCAAAAGTTGTGGCAACTCTCCATGATCATGGTTAATCCAAAAACATGTTTTATTACCCTTAGCATCATATTCAAATTGAAAATAATCAAAACTCTAGGGATAATGAAAAGATACACCCCGATTTAGTGAGTTCTCAACTATGGGGGTATACTTACACAACATGATTTCTTCTTGTGGAGGTCTTAACTCTTGGTACACCACTCCATCCTCATCAAGGACAAGCACACTATAAGAAAATATCAGCATTGGTGATGTACTATATCTATCATCACAAAAAGGTTCAAAAGGTAAAGCATCAAGATTGTGATCCTTCTTATAATCATCATTGGTCCTAAATAATAAATTATCATGTTCAACCTCATTAGGACTAACAATTTCAATCATACACATGTCTTGTGAATCATAAGAATAATTAGTATCATCAATCAAATCATTTTCTCCCTCAAGCCTTAAAGAATCATGTTCAAAATTTCCCTTTCCTTCTAAGGCAATCTCCCAAGCTAGCAAGAAGTCAGGAAAACTTACTTCTGGATGTAGATCAAATTGATGAAATCTACATGAATTAGCTACTGCAAGGTCAAATATGTGCATAGAATACCCATGAATTGACATTTAATTACTAAAAAATGATACCAAATCAAGCACTTTTTCTACCTCATCTAATGATAGAGATAAAGAGTCATCTTTTTTTTTGATGGGTAAGTCCCAAGAATCCTCATCCTCATGACATGACTTGTTGTCTTCATCACATTCCTAAAAATTAACATCAATTAAATGTATTAGATCAACAATAATAAAATTATGAAAATACTCCCTTGTTCCACTTTGTTGGTCATGTGTAAGTGGTGCAAACTATGGGACAACATTCAAATCATCCTTTTGAACCTCTTGTATCTCCTCTATTTGAGTTTCATCATGATTAACATTCAAAAATGGAACGACGTAACACATAATTTTATGAGAAGAGACTTCTTCATTTTCACTTGTCATGGAAATGTCTATTATTTTACTATCTTCATCATTTTGAATTGTCTGACCATCATTCTCTTGTATGCTGATCACTTTTCCTTCCTCATTAGGAAAACACAGATCTTCCAAAGTCTCATGGGTTTGATCAGATTCATCTTCTTCCTTTCTTGATTGACTATCCCAATGATATACTATAGGAATTGTAGGATTTGAGCAATACAAATCCACAAAACCCAAAGATCACCTACATACAAAAAACCTGTTACAAGGAAGTAGAGACAAGAAGAGGGAAATGGTTTGACTAAAAAATATGAAGAAGAAAATATCTTCAATTAATGAATGAATAGAATGTACAATGGATCATCCTTATAAAGGAGATTGAAAGCCTTGAAAGGCAAACCCTAGTGCATGTAATAATTAGTTTAACTATTACATGACTAATGCATGCAAGTTTATATTTAAAACAACTAGTGCGTGTGCGTGTAACTAAAGAAAAATGAGTTGACATCTTAAGAAGGGGGTAAATTTAATTAATATAATTAATACTTTACTCTAACACCCCCCCCTTAAGATTAACAACAATGTAGCTACAAACAATGCAAGAAGAAAGAAAAGGAAACTACAATGCTGAAAGCATAAAAAATGGGTCCTGGCAACATGGCTTGATGAGGTACCCAGCACAACCAAATCTCTGTAAAATGGAGAAATAGAGAAAACCCAGTGGGAAAAAACCCTACTCCAAAAAGAGATATAAAGGCAAGAAAAAGAAAAAAACTGACTTCAAGAGACTCTCTCAAAGCCATAAGTACAATGTGTGCTGCCAACCCCCCGTGAGAGAGGATCGAGGCTCCAAAGCCCCCCCAAAATGAAAGAACCCCTGGATCAATGAACAAACCATTGTGACTCCAATGCAGAGGAGTGAAAGTCAGTGGACACTGAAGAGGTAACCTCAAAAGATGAGGTGTCACTAGAAAGCCAAGATGATGCTCAAAGGAGTAAAAATGAGGATCCTGAAAGGGAATCCCCAATGTAGGTGGTGTGATAGGTGTGCTGACACTGTCATGAAAGAGGAGATGAATGTCCTCTATAGAATCCTCAACAAGTGCACCTAATGGCTTGATGAATGGAGTTGGAGGGTCAAGCAGTGTTGAAGAAGAATCTTGTTGAAGAGAGAAGACCTCAATAGGATGTGGTGTGGAAGTCATAGCAGTGATCTCAGGAACAATACAAAAGTTCAAGCGACCTGACTACACCACATGATGCTCTCGCGAAAGAGGAGAGTTGTTCTCTGATAATGGAGATGGTGGACCAAAGTGTGAGAAGGTGTAGAGATGGGTGGAATGATCAACTATCCCTTTAGCAACAATGCCTCATGTTGCACTTCTTGAATGAAGACTGAATCTGCAGTGAACTCAACTGTCTTCCCTGATCCACTGTGTGTAATATGATAAATCGAGAGAAGGTTTATAGATAGAAATGGAACATACAATACATCATTGAATGTGCCATCCTGAATGCCTACTGAACCTTTCCCACAGACTGTTAGGACAATGTTATTCCCCATGAGAATATGAGGAATGGGAGAAGCCTCAATAATAGAGAAGACCCCTTGAGAAGATGCCATATGGTGAGAAGCACCTGAATCCAGTATCCAAGGGACCTATGAAGGGGATGTAATGGATGCCCATAATGCATGACCCTATCCAAAATCCTATCCAGATGTCGAAGGGAAGAAGACTGAAAAGAAGACCCCTGTGAGGTAGAAGAGGATGGAGAGGAAACAGTGCTCTTCTAAAGAAGAGCTTGCAAATCTACAATCTGTTTCTCATAGCCATCAAATCTCTTCTAAAAACAATGTGACTTATCATGAGGTCCCTTCTAAAAATAGGAACATGTAGGTCTCTCAGTCTTCTATTTCTCCTTCTTAGAAGAAGATGGTGGGCCAATAGAGTGCTAAGAAGAGGAATCTGATATCTACTTTGGCTTCTGCTTCTTCTTTTATTTGGATGGTTGGGCAACCAATGCTTGGTTCTTTGATCCTGTTAGAGAGTCCAACTAAGTAAGCTTGGTCTTCTCTCTAGTCAAATGATCATAGAATACCTCAAAAGTGGGCATGGTGAATGTAGGTCCCAAAGCATCCATGGTAGAATGAAAGGTAGAAGAGAAGATCTGAAAGTTTCCTGTAAGCTTAGACATAATCAGATAAATGCACTCTTTATCAGTCTTTCACTTTCCACATCTGTGTAACAAAGATCTCTGTTGTTTGAACTTCATCAAAAAGTTGTCAATAGAGGGAAAAGAATCAGGTACAAGAGAGGTAAGCTCTGCCTCAATCTAAAGTGCTCTGAACTCATTGATGGTACCGAATAATGTCTCAAATTTAGCCCACATCTATAGAGGGGTAGTGCACCCATCAAGATGAAACTGTAAGCTATTTGAGACCTGTAAAGAAATCAACCCCATAGCCTCATCCATTTTGTTTCGATGTTGCATGATCTCAAAGGGCCTCTGTAATACTGGCTCCACTGCATCTAGACAAGACCAGAGCCCTTTTGAATGAAGAAGCCATGTCATCAGGGTTTTCCATGTGTGATAATTATGTGGGGTCAAAAGTTCTAGACAAGAAGAGGTCTCGACCATATTTTTTAGGAGTTTTTTTTTTATAAATATCTAGTTTAACTGATAGAAATAAGAAAATAACTCCCCCCACAAGCCAAATATCGAACCCCTAAGCCTAGAATGATATGCTTTATCAAGAGAAGAGAAAAAAAATTTCAGATCTGAATCTTGTGTGCCTTGAAAAAATTCTAATGAAAATAGATAGAAATCTAGATGGTACTCGAGAAGAGCTTTCCGACAATTCTTCCGGATTGAAAAATGGAGCTAATTTGAGCAAATTAGGCCCCCTAAAATGAAAAAAGGATAATCTGACATTGATAGAAAAAACAACAAGCTAGATGACAAAAATACCAGATTAACCTCCATGAGAGCGTTGGGCTCAGAACTAGCTTTTCGGTGATATCTCATTTGTCAAAAAATGATGCCTGGAGCTCCTGGAACACCAATTTCAGTGAAAGAGGCTCTAAAGAAAAATAAAATCTCAAAGGGGATTTTCTCTAGGCCCTAGCCCCTGGTCACATGCAGCTTCAGGCGCTAGCGGTCTTGGTCTTACCACTGGCAGTTTGGACCTACCGTCGGTGGTTAAGGCCTAACCGCTAGTGGTTGGTACCTGCCGTCGGCGGTTAAGGTCTGACCGCGGCGATGGATTGGGGGCGGCGGTGGAGTGCAGGTTGTGCAATTTTTTGAAATATTTTTTTTTATTTTCTGAAATCCATGCTGCCTCAAACTGCATGCCAGGGCCGTATGGCCCTAGAATGCAAAATTTTTTTGCCTCCAAGCCAACTTTTCCAAAATCGACAAGTTTTATATGGATTTTGACTATCTCGGGCCTTCCGGACGCAACCGTGAGGTCCGACAGAGAATACCAGATCTGAAAACTATAACCAAAACCTCTCAAATCAGCCAAAAAATCCCTAAGTTGAATCCTTCAAACATGAACAAGCTGTAGTAGATTAGGCTCTGATACCATGTAGGATTTGAGCAATACAAATTCACAAAACTCAAAGATCACTTGCATACAAAAAACCTGTTACAAGGAAGTAGAGACAAGAAGAGGGAAAGGGTTTGACTCAAAAATATGAAGAAGAAAATATCCTCAATTAATGAATGAATAGAATGTACAATGGATCATCCTTATAAAGGGGATCGAAAGCCTTGAAAGGCAAACCCTAGTGCATGTAATAACTAGTTTAACTATTACATGACTAATGCATGCAAGTTTATATTTAAAACAACTAGTGCATGTGCATTTAACTAAAGAAAAATGAGTTGACATCTTAAGAAGGGAGTAAAGTTAATTAATATAATTAATACTTTACTCTAGCAGGAATTAATACCTCTTTAATAGTCATCTTTCCTTTCAAATAGAAGTCCATCTTTCCAAGAAAAAAATGGCAATCTATCTCACTGTGTTGATTTGTGAGGTGTATCCTACATCCATCCATACATGAAAAATCTAATAATGACATAGGAATACCCAATTATTGCAATATCTTGTTCAACCTACTTTTCTCAAGTGGAATATCCACCCAAAATTGATTATGACTATCTGGGTTTTCATCATATGAACCTATCTCAATCTGAAAAGAGGCATCAAAATTACCTTCTGAAGATGAGAAAAAATCTATGCTTGTTGATCCTTTTTGAAAATAATTCTAGGGAAGCATTGAATATTTATCATACTCTCTAACTTGGCCATCATTTCTTGATACTTCATGACTTATCTTTTTGGAAAAATCATTTGGTAACTTGATTTCTTGATTGCAATAATCTTTTAGACCCATATCATCTTCATTTTTGTACAACTTATCATGCTCATATGGTTGACTGACAAGATTTCCATTTAAAATATTATCATGATTTGATTCATTAAGCATTGGAGTATAACAAGAATATGAGAATACAGTTAAAGGAGAATCATTAGGAGGTAAAATAATTGCATCCATGATTCCATGGTTGTATCATGGGAATTCTGATTCCAACTTTGATCTTGAAAGTGATTGATCTGATTTTTTCTATTGGGTGATTGTATAATTTGGAGATCAGACAAGTTGTAATTGGTTGAATGAGATTATTGCAATTGATTTGATGTGTTTAATGGATTGACTTAGAGTTGTAATAGTTCGCAACATTCAATCAATTACATATTAAAACTTCCATTGGGGCTATTTGTGCCATTTGTAATGTCACATCCATACCGTGCCAAGAAAAAAACCTTGTTGAAGGCATCATGAAAGGTATAAATCTCTCCAAAAGATCTTATTGTGCTTGTAAATGATACATAAAAACACCATATATAATTTTATTTTAACATTAAATCATGAACTATCCCTTTTGAATATTGAACCCTTTGATACATGAGAAGAAATCAATGATTAAATTAGGCAATAGACTCTTGAGGTGTCCTTCTCATAGTAGAAAAATAAAACAATGAATCTTGTGCATTCACATTGGGATCAAATTGAATTAAGAAAAAAATTTCTAATTTAATCCATGAGAAAATAGAATTGGATGGCAGTCTCACATACCATTGAAATGCTATACCTTGAAATGTCCTGATAAATAGATTGCAAAAAACATCTTCATGCTCAATAAAATGAAAAATCCTTAGATCCTTACAAATCCTTACATGATTCATATAATTTTGTCCTATATTTGGGAAGAACAAAGGAATCCTATTGTGATCATGTAAAGGAATCTCGTGGAGACCTCCTGATATACACAAAGGACTACCCAATTAAAGCTAGATCTCCCCAAGATCTAATTGGTGCAGGGCACCTTAATGATTTTGTGTTTTTTGTGTTATGTCATAATGAGATAGATCTTTGTGATCATCCTCTTTTTGGTTTGGATCCATTTGTGTTTTCAAGGATCCCTAAGGCACACCTATAAGCCTTGGGATGCCTTAGTCCACTTGGATCATAGGGTTTGAAGCAATAAGTAAATTAGGTGTTTCTGATGTTTTGAGAGTTTTTTCATGATTCCATTAATTTTGGATCATTTTAGGCATGTTTGCATTAGTTTCAAGGTTATAATCTTAACCTATGGTCTTTGGAGAGAAAATTTGCAAAAATTACAAAAGTTGCACGAAAGTTGTAAAAGTTGTTTGAGCAACTTTTCAAAAGTTGCTTGAAGCGGTTCAAGTTGGAAGGCCAATGGTCATAACTGAATATGAACCGGTTCGGCTTCACATATGAACCTATTTCAATTTTTTTTAACCTCTTGAAAGAGAGAGAGGACTGTAACATGATTTCAAATGCAAAACTAATAAAAAATCAAGAGTTTCCATGAGTTAATTATGATTAGTATGACCGTGTATGGTGGATTGGATACAAGTTCATTACATGTGTTGAGTCATTTAAGGTTTTTCTCTCCAAAAAAAATGGTTTTAGTTTGATTGGTTATGTATAGCAAGAGTTCAATTTTTTTTTCTAAAACCAGTTCGAAAGAATCCTTAACGAGATCCTACCCCACAAATAGGATCCTAACTTGCACTTGAATCGGTGGAATCCCTCACCCATTTGGAAAATGCAAGTTATGAGTTTACTAATAGTGATCCAAAGGACTCAAGGTGTGACTTGAAGGGTCAAGGGTGTTTGCATCAAGCCTTAGGCTAAATATATCAATGTATTCAGCCCGGTTGATGTGTGTTGGAGTGTACAGTTTGAAGAATTGATCAGTGAGACCAAATGAAAGGTGATTTTGTGTTAGTTGGAGTTTGGAGAAGGTTTTCAAAGTCTTGAAGCAATCCCATAAACTCATCCTTGATCACTTTCTTTGGAAGCCAAGCCTAATTTGGCCAATTAGGTCTAAGAACTTAGTAAGGGTTAGGTGTTTCAAGAGTGGAGTTGGGTATTAAGATTTGGAAATCTTTGTAACATCCAAGAGGGTATCTGAATCTATTTTGGTTTCATTAGGTCCAATGGGAATGGGAGGTTGCACACCAAAAATGAGTAGAAGAGACCTACTATTATTCATTGTAAATTACCAAGTGCTAGTAAATTACCAAGTGCTAGTAAATTACTGAGTGGTCCAGTGTCGACCGAGCAACTTTGTATGTGCTAAGAAAGTTGAAATGTGTTGATACTCGGTTAGTCTCAAGTTTAGAATAATTTGTGTATTGATAAGTAGGATAGGTGTCTAGCCACCACTACTTGGTTGAAATACCTTTTATTTCAAAGTTAGAAGGATTGGATTGCATTAAATCCAGAATTGAAGAGTTGGAGAGGAAATAGAACATTTCCTAAGCTTCTTGTTGTCCGCTCTGCATTAGGTGGTATCAAAGCCTGCAAAATCTCTTGGAAAAAATCACAGTAGACATGATTGATATGAATGAAGAGGAGATACATCTAAGGATCACTAATGTGGAGATAGAAAAAATTGTGAGGGAACAAGCTACCAAAAATAAGAAAATGGAGGAAGAGATAGCAAGGTTGAAGAACTCACAACTCAGTGGATCTGGTGATGGAGGATCAGATTAAAAAGAAGAGGAGAACTCAAACCCTACAAGATGGGGGATGATAGATGACCAAAGATCAATGATAGAAGCCTTAGAGAGGGTTGGTATAAGAGATCAAAAACCAGATATACCTATGTTTTTGGGAAGGATGGATCCGGAGGAATGTATGGATTGGGTAGAAGCCCTAGAAAATGACTTTAAATATGATGACATTCCTGCAAACTAGAAGATCAATATTGCAAAGTTGAACATGAAAGGTCCTACTTTAAGTTGGTTGAATTTTCTATAAAATGAGAGAGTAGAAAAAGAGAAGGAACCAATATCTTCTTGGAAGAAGATGCTCAGAGAGATTAATAAATAATTTGTCCCTGAAGACTATGAGGTAACCTTACAAAAGAAGTTGCAAAATTTGAAGCGAAGAGATCTTGATGTAGGCTCTTACACTGATGAGTTCCACAAGATCACTATGAAAGTTAAGGTACTTGAAAATGAAAATGAAAAGCTTGCTAGGTATTTGAATGGACTTAAGTTCAGTAATGAACTAAGTATATTTAATCCTCAATTGGTACACCAGTGTTATCAGATGGCAATGAAAATTGAAGAGAAACAAATGAGGAAAGGGGAGAAGAATAATAGAGGAAGATGAAATAACTTCTGAGGAAGAGGGAGATTTGAAGGAACAGGATCATCATTGACAAGGCTACAAGGAGAATCAAGTCACCAAGAACCTGACAGAGATCAGAACCAAAGGAATAACTTCAGAGGAGGAAGATGAAATAGTAGGGGAAGGTTAGGAGGTAGAAATGATCAGGTGTTCACTGGGAGGTTTTTTTCCTACAACCAAGTGGGTCACCAGTCCTTTAGATGCCCAATCAAGGCCAATACAAGTTTCAATACATTAGAAGGAGAAATGAGGGTGAAACTCACTCAAGATGAGGATTGTCAGAGTATGACTTCATATCATACAACTACCTCTAGGCCTACAGATCCTAAGCCTAGGCCTACAGATCCTAAGGAGAAATGAGGGTGAAACTCACTCAAGATGAGGATTGTCAGAGTATGACTTCATATCATACAACTACCTCTAGGCCTACAGATCCTAAGCAAGGAGAATTTATAATGTTCAACATAAAACTCTTGAAGGTGCCAACTCCCAAGGAGCCCCCACAAAGAAAGAGCTTATTTAGAACCCATTGTAAGGTAAACTTTGGAGTTTGTAAAGTTATTATTGATTTTGGCTCTACAAAAAATTTATCTTCTAGTGAAATGATAAGAAAACTTGGTCTAAAGAAAATACCTCACCCAAATCCTTATAAGGTGTCTTGGCTTAATAAGGATCAACAAGCATTGGTAGATGAACAATATTGGGTAGAATTCCAAGTAGGAGAGTACAAAGATAAAGTCTTGTGTGAAGTTGTGAATATGGATGCATGCCATCTAATCTTAGGTAGGCCCTACAAAAATGATGTTGATGATCAACATGATGGGAAGAAGAATGTCTACACTTTGACCAAGAATGGGATAATTTACATGATGAACCCTCTCCTTGATACTGATAGAGATAGGATCTTGTCAAACAATGTGATGTTGGTAGGAGAAAGGGAGTTTTTAAAAGTTCTCAAGGAAAAGGATACACCTTGTTTTCCCATCATAGTCAAACCTGAAACAAAGACTAAGGATATACCAATAGGTCAAGAACCTCAAAGGAGTGTTGGTTCAAAGGAGGTACATGATTTTTTGAACAAGTACAAAGGGATAGTTATAGATAATAGTACAGATGCTTTGCCACCAAAGAGAGACATCATTCACTGCATAGACCTCATCCCGGGTTCTATATTGCCCAATAAGATTTCTTATAAACCAAATCTTGAACAAAATGTAGAGATTGCAAGATAGATTTAAGGTTTATTGGAGAAAGGCTTCATTAGGAAGAGCATAAGCCCTTGTGAGGTGCCATCTATCCTAGCTCCTAAGAAGGAGGGTACATGGAGGTTATGTACTAATTCTAAAGCCATCAATAGGATAGCCATCAAATATAGGTTTCCTATGCCAAGGATAGAAGATCTTATGGATTGTCTAGGAAAGGAAAGATACTACTCCAAAATTGACTTAAAGAGTGGATACCACTAGATTAGGATCCAAGAAGGAGATGAGTGGAAGAAAACTTTCAAAACCAATGAAGGATTGTTTGAATGGATTTTGATGCTTTTTGGTCTTTCAAATACTCCTAGCACCTTTACGAGGTTGATGAATGAAATCATCAAGTCTTTTATCAATCATTTTGTTGTTGTTTATTTAGATGAAATTTTAATCTTTAGCAAGGATAAAGATGAGCATTTGATGCATCTTGACATGGTGTTTAAAAGGTTACATGAGGACCAGTTAAGGATCAATTTGGAAAAGTGTGTGTTTTTAGAGGAAGAACTCGTGTTCCTTGGTTTTGTCATCTCCAAGGGCAATTTGAAAATGGACCCCTCAAAGGTGGAAGCCATATTTAATTTTCCTACTCCTAAATCTTCTAGTAAGGTAAAGAGTTTTCAAGGCCTTGCTAGTTTTTATAGAAAGTTTGAGAAGAATTTTAGTGGGGTAAGTGCACCAATGATAGATATTATGAAAGTGGGAAGAAAATGTCAATTTGTTTGGACTGATGCTGCAAATAAGTCTTTTGAATATTTGAAAACAAGGGTTGCTCAACAACCTATCTTAATGCTACTTCATTTTTATAAATTTTTCATCATTGAAATGTGATGCTAGTAAGAGAGCCATTAGGGGTGTTCTCAGTCAAGAAGGGAGACCTGTGGTATTTTTTAGTGAAAAAATTAATGAGCCAAAACAAAATTACTCTACCTGTGACTTGGAGATGTATGCTATGGTTCAATCCCATAGGAAGTGGAGGCACTACTTGTTGCCAAAAGAATTTATTATTTTTACTCACAATCATGCTTTGAGTTTTCTGAACAAACAAGAGAGGTTGAACCACATGCACCTCAAGTGGATGGAATACTTGCAAGCATTTACCTTCACCATAAAGCATAAGAAGGGTGTAGCTAACAAGGTAGATTATGCCTTAAGCAGGAGGAACCTAGCCATTTAGGAGAAGTAATTGGAAAGTGTTGCTATCTCTGCCTTGAAAGACATGTATCCTATTGATGGAGACTCAAAGAAGCTTATCAATTTTTCTTGGAACTAGGAGATAAGTATCACACTAAATTTGTAGAATATATCATTCAGGAGGGTCTATTATTTAAGGGTAGTCAGCTTTGTATTCCTAATTTTGCAATGAGAGAGAATGTTGTAAGAGAAAAGCATTGTGGATTTCTATTAGGCCACTTTGGTTTTGACAAAACAATCGAATTAGTTAGGAGGTTTTATTTTTGGCCTAATATGCAATCTAATGTTAGGAGATTTGTGGAATGTTGTTTGACTTGTCAGAAAGTAAAGGGAACAAGTTCCAATGTAGGCTTGTCTACACCACTGGAAATCCCTGCCAAACCTTGGGACTCAGTCAGCATGGACTTTGTTTTGGGTCTTCCAAGGGCCAAATCAGGTTATGATAGTGTTTATGTGGTTGTGTAAAAGTTCTCCAAGATGGCACATTTTTTTCCTTGTAAGACTACACATGATGCCTCGAGCATTGCAGAGTTGTTTTTCAAAGAGATTGTGAGACTCCATGGTTTTACTCTCACCATTGTATCAGATAGGGATCCAAAGTTTTTGGGCCATTTATGGCATAACTTATGGAAGAGACTTGGAAAAAATTTTGAAATGTCATCTACTTATCATCCATAGTTAGATGGGTAGACTAAATTCATCAATAGGTCCCTTGGTAATCTATTAAGATGTCTAACTAAGGAGTATGGAGGAGCATGTGATTCTATTCTACCTCGAGAAGAATTATCCTATAATGATTTTGTCAATAGGAGTTTAGGACTTATTCCTTTTTAGATTGTGTATGGATCACATCCTAGGGGTGTGTTTGAGCTGAGAGATGTTCAAAACATTGGTCATAAGAGTGCTTAATATGATGACTTTGCAGAAGTCATGAGGGATATCCATCAACAAGTCAGAGAAAGACTTCAACATACCTTAGAGAAGTATAAACAAGAAACATATGTCAAGAAGAGGTATGTTCAATTCAAAGTGGGAGACATGGTTATGGTTCACCTCAAGAAGGAAAGAATGCCTAAAGAAAAGTATACCAAGCTCATGATGAAGAAGATTGGTCCCTTCAAAATCTTGAAGAAATGTGGCAACAATGCATACCGGATTGAACTTCCTTCTACCATTGGCTTGTCACCTATTTTTAATGTGGCTGACCTATATGCATATAAAGGTCCTATTTATGATGTTTGTGTTGTAGGTGATGAAGGTTCTCAATAGGGCACGGAAATACAAGACTTACCAAAGCCACCTTTACAAGAGATTGAGTGCATCCTAGATAAGAGGATTGCCAAATAAACTAGGAGATCCACATTTTATGATTACTTAGTCAAATGGTGACATCAGTCCTTGGAGGATTCTACTTGGATGACTCCTGAGGCTATCAAGAAGACTAGACTCCAATTATAAGACATCCCACTTCAAGGGACTTGAGTTTCTTTTGTCTTGGGGAGTATGGTGCAGGGCACCTTAATGATTTTTTTGTTTTGTTTGTTAAGTAATAATGAGATATATCTATGTGATCATCCTCTTTTTGGTTTGGATCCAGTTGTGTGGTCAAGGATCGCTAAGGCACACCTATAAGCCTTGGGATGCCTTAGTCCATCTGGATCATAGCATTTGAAGCAATAAGTAAATTAGGTGTTTCTGATGTTTTGAGAGTTTTATCATGATTCCATTAATTTTGGATCATTTTAGGCATGTTTGCATTAGTTTTAAGGTTAGAATATTAACCTGTGGTATTTGGAGAGCAAAATTGCAAAAGTTGTAAAAGTTGCTCAAAGCGGTTCAAGTTGGAAGGCTAATGGTCATAACTGAATATGAACTATTTCGGCTTCACATATGTACCTATTTCAATTCAATTTGACCTCTCAAAAGAGAGAGGATTGTAACATGATTTAGGATGCAAAACTAATGAAAAATCAAGAGTTTCCTTGAGTTAATTCTAACTGGTACGATCATGTATAGTGGATTGGATACAAGTTGTTTACATGTGTTGAGTCATTTAAGTTTCTGATTTCCAAAATAATTGGTTTTATTTTGATTGGTACTGTATAGAAAGAGTTCTTGTTCATTTTCTAAAACCAGTCCGGAAGAAGCCTTAACTAGGCCCCGCCCCACAAATGTTATCCTAACTTGCATTTGAACTGGTGGAATCCCTCACCCATTTGGAAAATTAAAGTTAGGAGTTTACTAATAGTGATCCAAAGGACTCAGTATGTGAATCAAAGGGTCGAGGGTGTTTGCATCAAGCCCTAGGCTGAATATCTCAATGTATTCATCCTGATTGATGTGTGTTGGAGTGTATAGTTTGACGAATTGATCTGTGAGACCAAATAAAAGGTGATTTTGTGTTAGTTGGAGTTTGGAGAAGGTTTTGAAATTCTTGAACCAATCCCATAAACTCATCCTTGATCACTTGCTTTGGAAACCAAACCTAATTTGGTTAATTAGGTCTGAGAACTCAGTAAGGGTTAGGTGTTGTAGGAGTGGAGTTGGGTCTTAAGATTTGGAAATCTCTATAACATCCAAGAGGGTATTTGAATCTATTTTGGTTTGACTAGGTCCAATTGGAGTAGGAGGTTGCACACCAAAAATGAATAGAAGAGACCTACTAGTAGTGCCAATAAATTACCAAGTGCCAGCAAATTATTGAGTGCTAATAAATTACCAAGCGGTCCAATGTCAACCAAGCGGCTTTGTATGTGTTGAGTAAGTTGAAATATGTTGATACTCAGTTAGTATCAATTTTAAAAGAATTTTTGTATTGAGGAGAAGTAGGATAGGTGTCTAGCCACCACTACTTGGTTGAAATACCTTGTATTTGAAAGTTAGAAGGATTGGATTGCATTAAATCCAGAATTGAAGAGTTGGAGAGGAAATAGAACATTTCCTAAGCTTTTCGTTTCCCATTGTACATCACTAACTCATTCAAATGTGCATGTAACCATTAAAGCCTTTATTTTGGGCCCTCCTAGCACCACTTTTGTTGGTGTGATGATGGAGGGTTTGTATACCACCAATGCTCTAATTTTATAAGTTGTTCCAAGAATGCATTTCAATTGGCCCTCCTTCTAGCATCACTTTTTCCTAGCATCATTTTTACATGATGTAATAGTAGGGATATGTGATGCAAATCCCTCTCTTGAAAGAGTGATGAATTCACTCCCAAGGTTCTTAGTGGTCGTGGTACAACTGCACGAAGACTCAATTGAAGATAAATGTGAATGTTCACAAGGAGGCCTTTTATGGTTCTGAACTTTTCAATCTGGAAACAAACACACTTGAAAACCTTTTTCAATTTTCAAATTTAAGAATATTAACATGTGCATGCAAATTTACCAATGCAATCTATTTTAATTCCTATGATGGTTTCTAAATTCTAACCTTGATTTTCAAAGAAATGAAAAAAGATGAGAGTAAAAAGAATGTAATAAAATTATTGAAAGTAAATTCTAAAGGAAATAAACCATCATAAATCTCACTCACATATTGAATAATGGATTAGATCGAGAAAACCCACAAGAATATGAAATTGAAATCTCAGAGATCATACTAGGTGGCTGTAATCACCAATGAAATTTTAATAGATTATAGATATATCATAATTCATCGAATTACGAAGCCATACTAAATATGCACACATGCAATAAAAATTAATCCTCAAGTATAAAGAATGAAATAATTTCCAACCATTGACCACAACGAGAAAAATAAATCACAACAAACATCAACTAATTGATTCGCGAGAAAATTCACACAAGAAATACACTTGGCTCTTGAATATGAAGAAATGAATTTCTCAGATTTGCATAGATAGAAATTGAACACACCATGAATGCAACACCAATTATATACTGATTTATCATGCAAAATATCTTACCCTTATTACAAAACCCAAAAGAGTTTTTATAGTTTTTACATCTCAAGATCATGAAACCCGTAACTAGGATTTTTGGGCCTCTAAAACTAGCGTAATAAATTACAAAATCTAGATTAACTCCTGAAAAATACTCCTAAATAATAGTATAACACACTAAGAATTATTTCCATCCATTATTACATTGAAATCATGCAAAAATGAGCTACAATCAGCTCTAGAATTTTAGGAAATGACTGTTGTTCCACCAGTTTTAACCATAAATGTCTTTGTTTTTTACTCCCACTTCATTTCTAACACCCAAAAATGATTGAGGGAGGTGATTACATATTACATAACTGATTGAGAACTTATTTAAATTTATAAATGACCCATACTAAGAGATCTTTGACCCCAAAATTATGATTATTGACCCAAAATGTGATTTTCCAAACTTTCAACCTTTATCTTTTCTTCTCTTTTTTGGATGCAGTTGAGATTTGGGTATGAATGAATGAACAAAATTGATTGAATGAATGAATAAAAGAACATTATTGTTGAGGTAGAACATCAGGGTGAGCTTAGAAGAATCTCTCTATAGCCACATTCACTTCTTCAAAATCGGGAAATTTTATAAACTCAAGATGAGTTTGTTGATTCTTACCGAAAATCTACAGTTGTTGAGAACCTCTCCTTTGGATTTGTTCAATGAGGAAGAAGAGTAAAACCACTAAAAAATTCCCCTTTTAACCTTCAAAGGTTCAAGTTTATGGGGTACAAAGACCCCTGACTCTACGAAAAGCCACCCTTCTCCAAAAACCATCTCTTGTACCCATGATCGGGGTTTCAAGGTTTCAGGGTTTTAGGGGTTAGAGGCCCCTGAAACTTTGGAGAAACTTTGGAAAAACTATGGAACCTCGACACTCCAAAAAAAGTCAAGCAAAAGTTCAACAAAAAATCTGGAACTTTAGGCTCTGAAACTCTAAAAATATAGAAAAATTTTGAACTCCAAACTCTGAAAATCTAGTAAAATATTGGACTCTGAACTCTGAAAATCCAACAAAATATCAAACTCCAAACTTTGAAAATCTAGAGAAAAGTGTCATACTCCAAACTTCAGACTCTGTAACCCCAAAAATGGATTTCTCGACTTGACCTAAACACTAAGACACCAAACTAAGCAATAAAACAAAGGAGAGAGAAAGAGGGGGGGGGGGGACCAAAAGACTCTTCCCCTATCAGTTGACTCTCAGACTATTGAGAGTGCAAGGAGCCCACAATTTTACTTAGCCATCACCAGACTATCTGGGGTTAATGAAATTAAGACAACAGAAAGGAAAATAAAGAAAAGGGGGTCCCCATTAAACCAAATGGATAAAATGGGGTGTGAGTTGTGGAGTCACAACAAGCTGTAGGACTTAAAAAAATTTAGAAAAAAATTCAAAAACCCTTCAAATTCCTTATCACTCCACTACTTTGCACTTTGTTTTTTTTCTCTGCAAATACCCTACTATAGAAACCCTTAAAAATTATAGTTCTTTGAAAAATTGAAAATTGACTTCAACACAATGGCTGTAGGAGGTATTATGAGGAATGAATGAAAAATGAGTACTTGAAAAGATTAATTTGCTTAAAACATCACATCAAATTTCATCCATATTCCCTTCATTTCAAATAATTATGACATAATCTATGTGTTGATGTAATGTGATTTGATTGGATAATGACTAGACAAGATACACAAGCATTACCCCCCCACCTTAAATAAACAATGGGTCCACCTATTGAGGAGGTTGGATTGTAGGATAATTGGTAACAACCATGTGACATATTAATATAAATGAGATAGAAGTTAAATAAATGCACCTGAGCAGAATACATAATCAACATACTTTGTGTGTACTTGTATCTTGTGTCATCAATAAATGAATTGCACGATCCTTGGAAATATAAATTAGAAGTGGAGGTTGGAAAGGTGTGATGAAAAGGTGATGATGATGTGGTAGACAAAGAGAATGGTACATATGGGTGGAATTTATGATGGAGAAAAAGTATTTCCATGAAATGTGGAAATATTTATTATGACAACATGAAAAAGTAATCCTATAGAGAAGAAGGTTGGATACTAAGTCCTACTTCTTCGGCTACAGGAACCTCACTTGATTGGTCTTCCTTGAATTATTTCATGAACTCTAATCTACTAGTTGGATTGTTATACAATTTTAAAATATGACCATTGAGAAGCAGTTTGAATCTTACTAGATCAATTGTTGTTAACTAGACTACTCATTATCAAATTCTTTGATGATTTCATATGGTCCCATCCAACGGGTTTGGAATTTACCTAGATTGTGTTGATATCTAGAATCATAGAGAAGAGCCCAATCTCAAGGTTTAAATTTCTTTTCCTTAATATATTTTTCGTGCCAATTCTTTCTCTGATTTTGTATAATCTTCATGTGCTATAGGGAAGACTTCTTGTATTCATCCAAAGCATTCAGCTACAGGGTCATTTCCTTTTGTGTAGTGGTGAGATCCATGTCCAAGTTAAGAGCCATTCTTAATTTTTTATTCTCAAATTCTATGGGCATAATAGCTATTTTTTCGTAGACCAACTCAAATGGTGTGAAGCCTGTAGTTGTTTTCCATGTAGTTCTATAAGCCCATATGGCTTATTGAAACATATTAGCCCAATCCTTTTTATGAAGTGAAATTGTCTAGGGAAGGATAGATTGGATGTATCTATTGGTGATTTTTTCTTTCCCATTATCTTGAGGATGGTAGGGTGGGGATTTCCCATGTCTTATGTTGCATTCATTAAGCAAGGTTGTAATCAATGTGGAGGTAAATTGTGCTCCTTGGTCAATAAATATTTCTTTGAGAACTCCATATTTGGTGAAAATATCCTCATATAGGAATTCAATAACCTTATTATCCCTAGCATGTTTCATAGGTATGGCTTCAACCCATTTTGTAACATAATCTTTACACACCAAAATATAGGACTTTCCATTTAAGGATGGTTCAATGGGCCCTACAAAGTCTAGGCCCCTTTTGTCAAATGGATTCACAACCACTTGGGGAAACAAAAGCATCTCATCTGATCTGGTTGGTCTACCCATCCTATGACACCTATCACACTTCTTGGTATATATTTTTGTATATTTATGTAATGTTGGACAGTAGTACCCTATATTGAGAACCTTCATGGCTATTCTCTTAGCTGCAAAATGTCCACCACATGGTTCATCATGGAAAACATGCAAAATATTGTATATTTCATCCTCACATACACATATGCTCATAATCCGGTTTGGTCTAGTATAAAACATGAAATCTACTATCCAGGAGAATTTGAAACTCTTTTCTACAAGTAACCTTCTTTCCTTTGGTGAAAAGTGAGGAGTCTTGCCAACAACTAAGTAATTTGTTATGTTTGCATACCAAGATTTGTGAGAAGTTATGGAAAATAAGTGCTCATCTAAAAAAGTATCATAAATGGTTGCAGGATCATCTTCAACTTGAATTTGGGATAGAAAGTCAACCACCACATTAGCTTTCCTAGGCTTATCAACAATAGTGATATCAAATTCCTACAATAATAACAACCACCTTGCTAACCTTCCTGAAATAGAAGGTTTGTTCATGAGATATTTAATGGTTGCATTATATATATGTATAATGATTTGATACCATGTTATGTAATTCCTAAACTTGTTGAGGGCATAGATAAATGCTAATGTCTCCTTTTTAGTGACAGTATAGTTGAATTCAACTCCCTGGAGATTTTTTCTAACATAGTAGATGGCATGCTCAATTGATCCTTCTTTCTTTCCTAACACTACCCCTAAGGCATAGTCTGAAGCATCAATATGGATATGGAATGGAAATGACCAATTTGGTCCCTTCAACACATGAGCTCTAATCATAGCTTCTTTAAGGTTGTCAAAACATTTGTTACAACTAGATGTCCACTCAAACTCAGATTCTTTTTTCAAGAGATTATATAATGGTGTTGTAATTTGACTAAAATATTTAATGAATATCCTATTTTAGCCTGTATTTTGAAAGAAAATTCTGACTTCCTTCTACTTAGTTGGGGTAAAAGGTTATAAATTACCTCAATTTTAGATGGATCTACTAGAATTCTAGCTGCACAAATATAATGGCCCAAGACCACCCCTTCTTGCATCATCATGATGTAATTTTCATTGCTTAAAGATAAATTATGATCTTCACATCTCTGCAAGACATTTCCTAAGTTGGTGTGCACGTCTTTAAAAGTTGATCCATAGGCAGTAAAGTCATCCATGTAGATCTACATACAGTCTAAGAAAATATCAGAAAAGATGCTAATGAATTCCCTTTAAAATGTTGCTAGAGCATTACTGAGACCAAAAGGAAAAATAGAGTAGGAAAAGGTTCCCTAGGGACATGTAAATGTGGTCTTATCTTGGTCCTCTGGAGCAATCCTAATATAATTATAGTCACTAATCCCATCCAAGGATGATAAATATTACTTTCCTACCAAATTATCTAAGACTTGATCTATGAAGGGAAGATGGAAGTGATGCTTTTTGGTTGCAACATTGGGGTATGTGCAGGATCATGGTATGCCAAAAAGTGGCGGTGTGAAAAAATAAACTTTTCACTCGTCCAAAAGTGCACTAAAAAGTTTGTTGACTTTTTAGTAGATTTGGATGTTAGTACACCTGGCCAAGCCAGAAGCCAAAGCACAAGCCTAATTAGATATCCAATGTTATATCGGATATCTGATTTTCACCAATAAAATATATTTGTAGTCTGCGGCTACGTTCAACATTTTCATTGTGAAAACGTTGAACACAACCAAAATATTTTGCATATAAAAAAAAGTTAGATATCAGATTCACTCTAGATTGAAAGGTATGTTAAATTTTTAAGTTTTTATTGTTTTTATTGTTTTTTAATTGAAATTTGTAGTTTATTTTATAAAAACTAGGGTTCAAATGATATTCTTTATTTTTTTTAAAAAAATTGATTATAATTGTCTATTTTGGTTTTAATTCTAATCAGACATGGACTCAAACCAATCAGAAAACCCTCCCAATGATCCCAAAAATAATCCAGAACCAGCTCCAAACAATCCCCCACCTTCAGAAGACCAACCAGTCTCAAACCCTCGACATGTAGAGGATCTCATAGGAGACAATCTAAATCAGCTTAGAGGATATCAAACCACATATTCCAATATCCCCACATTGCGCCCCATGTTTTCCACGTTGAACTCCATTATTGAAAACATGGAGAAACTTACATAGAAACATAATGTTGCACTTCTTTGGCACGATTCCATGCATGCCCAATTTGATGATGGGCTTGACTATGATCAAGTTATGAACCTAAATATAACAAAATATGACATATGTAATATATTTGTGGTCTCAAAACCAGCTTAAAAGTGGACCCTAAAAAACCCAAGTTGTCAATTAAATAGTACACAAATGATGTAATACGTGAAAAATTTTGGGACCACTAGTAGATGGTTTTTGATAAACCGCCCCATAGCAATTTGGATGTCCCATTCTATTTTATAATAAAATTGTATGCTGAATTTGTGCTCGGGTCACAAGGTAAATTATTGGAGCATGAGACTGAACCAGGGTGTAGGCTTAGGTGCTCCTCAGGATAGGCCATGGGCACACTTGGTGAAATCCCACACATACGTCCCCTTTCCTAAGATTTCACCACCTCCTATATTGAAGCATCCTAATATTATTACCGAGTCCAACTCACAAACTATTCGAGCCATTCACACCTTGAGTGATCTACTGGTTACACAGAGTGTGGCATTGTTGCCTCCTTGTGTTGATGCTTCTCAGAGCATGACATTTTTGTCTCCTCATGCTGATGCTTCTGGCCCTTCCACATCCTCCATGAGCTCACATGTTTGTGTGCCCCACACTTGCATTATGTGCAAGAATATGTGCTTGGATCCCTTGAATGATAGTGATGCATATAACTACGTCTTTTAGGTGGACTATACCACACAAAACACTATAGGAACTAAAGAACTTCATGAAGATGTGTATCAGGGGCATACAAAGCCATGGACTCCTACTGCTATAGTAAGAGTAAACGGCTCACTTGTTACATTGTTTTTAATTTTAAACGTTCATATTTTTAGTAGAATTTTCTTATAATGATTGCCCACTTATATTTTTTTATGTGTTCCATTTATGTTTAGTTGATGATAGAGGAGGAGATGGCATAGGTGGAGGGGTCCATGCTTTTGGCCATTTCATTTGTCCTTGACACTTCCATGATACGTACATTTTAATGTACTCATTGGTTTCCTTTTATTATAATAGTATATACATGTGTTTTCTAATTTTTATGATCATCTCATTACATACTGATGCAAGTGTCACCAGTTGCCACTAGGGGGCAATGTGAGGGGGCTCAAGCATCTAGCATTGTCAAGGGGAAGATAATTAAGTATTTTAGATTGTTTGTGTATACATGTATACTTGTTAGTTGTACGTGCTCATTTTTAATTTACATGGTTTATTTGATAGAGGGTGGTGTCTAATGATGTCATGAGACCCTTTCGCCATGATAGAGTCATAGGTAGCTCAATTTTCAGTGATAGCTCCATGATACATATATTTCTAAAGCTATTTGTGTGTATTTTACTATCAAGTATATATAATATGATCAAGTCATGATTGTATGAAGTATCTGTTTGACATTTGTAGGTCACCCCTAGTTTCAGGGAGGTACAATGCCAAGGGTTTGTATCTCTGATGACTCAACCGATATTTCCTGAAGAAAGTTCAACACAAGTAAGTTTTAATGTTAATTCATTTATTTTGTAAACACATTTTTTACCAAGGATTTAACATTAAATAGTATAACTCGTAGATCAATCTTATGTTTGCAAACATATACAGGTCAAATTCAATATTGGTGGCATTGTCCCTTCGCTAACAAGGACATATATTAGGTCTCGTGTCCGCGTGAGGAGACAGAGATGCGAGGTACATGAGAGTTCAATTTTAATTTTAATTTATTTATTATTGTTGACTATGATTTTTTTTTATTTTTAAATTTGTAGAAACCATATAAATTAACTAATCTAACTTGGAGTTTCACTTTTGTGTTTGAATGCAAGATCCATGTAATACCCCTCTAACCCTAATATAAGTTTTGTGTTTTTGAAAGAATTAAGATCTTTCGATGTTTTCTTACAGCTTAAGTTGTACATGATACTTTTTTGATCTATTCCTATAGTTTGTTTACAATAATTTCGTAAGCTAGTACTCAATGATTCTAATATTAGACATACTATCTAAAGGTATCATTTTTGTATGTATTTATCTCCGTGTATGTATTGAGTACCTTCAAGACCTTTATGAACATAGTTAGGATGTTATATGATATGTACTTGATAGATATATATAAGTGGTTATTTATATTTTCTTCTATTAAGGTTACTTTGGATGAATCTTGTATCTCACTTGATGATTTGATTATGTTGATTTATTATTAGTATTAATAAGAGACTAACACAATGCTTGAGATTCTAACCTTCGTTATGATGATGCTACATGCTTTGAGTGTATATATATACATGATGTGTTTTCATGATTCAAGATGAAGTCGTAGTTACTCACATAGCTGAGGTCCACATGATGTATCGATCCTGGTCATCTGTTTGCAATGTCTTCTTTTATATGTATATCCGTGCATATTTATTTCTTCTTTGTGATGCAGGCTTGCAGGTACCGGGCATCGACTTCACCTGGCTTCACAGGTCTGAGCGTGCCCTCAAATCCTCAATGGTTGTTGTTATGGAGATAGTACTAAGGCCCCTACATGAGTCTTCCTTTGTCATTATTCCAATTTGGGAATATTAGGGTTCTTTCTTTGTCAGTCAACCTTTGGGTCAAAAACCCAGATCCAACGCACCCGGTTGGGCATGGTTGTAGTTAGTGCCTTGTGGCCACTTGAATTCATTTGGTTGTATGATTTTTTTACTCATTTTATTTATTTCTCCTTCTTGGTATGATTCTTAGTTAATCTTTCTATGTTGTGTTTCAGGAGTTTGGCTTGACTTTCCTTGTTGACTTTGGTTGACCTTGTTTGATCTTATGGTTTTCTCGATATGTTTCATAGATGATTTGTATGGCCTCTTTGGATGATTAGATTTATTTTGAGGCATGTGATTTAATTCTACCTCAGTGATTATATCCTATAGTAATTATAAATAGGTAATAATATTGTGATCTATTACTTCATAATCTTATAGATTATAGTGTTTGGTATTTGGCATGTATCTATATAAATATAAATATATATATATATATAGAAATATATATATGGGTGCACACATATATGTATTTATATATATATAATTTATATGTGATTATATGTTAATTATTGTAGATATTGTTGATGGTGTATATTTTGGGATTAATGTAAAGTATAATATTATTAATAATTAAATATTAAATAATGCGAGGTATATTATTCTCAATTGTTAATTATTAATAATGAGGATAGGTTATATATATAGGTATTGATGTAATTAATGATGGCATATGCATATATGTTAGGATAATATTACATATGTGTATGAATGAATACAAATAATCTTTTATTGTATATTTTAGTAATATAGTTGTATGATATTAAGTTATTTTATAATACCCTTTAGTTAAGAGTTAGTTGGGAGTTGGTTACTTTTCCTCTCAACCTTTGGAAATCTATTTATATGCACTACTTTCTCATTTGAAGGGAGGGGATTTTGGGGCTGAAGCATTGAGGAGAGGATGGCCTTACTTTTCATGCAGATTTTGGAGAGAAAACTTGGAGATGTGAAGGAGAGTTTGTAAGCATATGTCTTTAAGAATTTTTGGTTATCTTTGCTTTTGGGAGAGAGACATTTTTGTGAGAATTTCAGTAGTTGAGAGAGGGATTCTTTGCTGTGGAACTATTTCTTTCTTTCATGAAGATTTCTGAAAGTGGATAGGGTTTGAAGGATGCATCTCAAGTTTGGATTTGTCTTCTCTTTTGTTTCCTTCCTTCTTCGATTCAACCTTCGTAGGACATGAGGTATGGATTGAATATTTTAGTTACTTGATGTATCTGATAGATTATAGATCTATTTATATATTATCATTATTTATTATATGTGTACTTTTCATTTGTATGGTTATTTTAAAGTTTTAAGTTTTTGTTTGTAAGAATTGGCATGTGTTTTCCTAGGGTTTTTAGCAACCCATTTTTGGAGATCTATTATTATAACAATTTAAATTGTATTTATGGTTTTACTAAATTGATTTTATGGAAGTAAAATTCACAAATCTCAAATGGGTATCTCTCTGATTTTATTTTTATGGTCGAATTAATGCCTTATTTTTGACATATTGGCAGACTATGCCTGTCCATTCTTGATTCTGAATTTTCTGTCAAATGTATTCATATGCTACAGGCTGATATGATTATATAAAAGTATGAATTTGATATCAGAGATTCTCCTAAGTCTTATCTTTCATTTCCAATTGGTTTGGAGAATTTTTATTATGTTTTGTGAAAATTACAACCGTTTTAGTGAAGGTAGGTCTGAACCCTAACCAGAGTTTTCTGTTTTAAACTAGAAGTCATAACTTTCTTTCCAACCATTGGATCTTCCTAAAAATCAAATTGAGAGTCCATAATTATGTTATCTAAATCTCCACTGAAGCGATTTCCTTTATTATTTGTTTTGTGGAAGATATGGATGACTGTTCTATGATGACTATTCTTTGCATTCAATCCTTGCTTGAAATAATTCAGTTTAAGAACATCATTAAGTTCTAAGGTTTTGTATGGTTACCAGTGTGTGTGTGAAAATTGTACCTGATCTGTAGACACAACACTTTAGTAAAACATTAGAGGTTAGTGATAATCAAAATCGTGCAAAATTGAAAGCTATCTAACCAAGCGATTTACTGCCTTCTAATAGGTGCGAGATTGATGTTCTCAGATTGTAATCGAGATCAGTGACCTAGACGACACCTAAATGAAGGATTTGAATGCAAACGATGGATATGAAATTGAATGCAATTAATCTATATTTTTGATATTTTCTATGCAATAAGAATGATAAAAACCGATATGAATCTATGCTAGATGAAATTGATATGCTATGAATTGATCTATCTAACAATGATATGCAAAGCTATGAAATTCTATGCTATGATATGAAAAATATGCAATTGAAATTGATCTCACAAAGCTTTGAATTCGCAAGTTGATTCTTTCAAGCTCCAATTGTGCAAATTCTCCAAATCTGATATGCTATGATTCCTGTAGAGTAAGTTTGCAATTTGTGAGATGAATTATGAAGAGCTGAGCATTGTTTTTATAGAAATCTAGGGCTTTGGAGGTGCATGGGAAAAAAAGCCATAAATCACTCAAATAGCTCAGGTTGATTTTTGAGTTATTTTTAAATAAAGATAATTAACTCACAAAAACATGCAAAAGCTAAGTTTTAACTCAAAATAGAGTTTAGCTTTAATTGATAATTGATAGTTGTCTCCTTTTATGATTGTGCATATTTTATTTATGAATTAATTTAATAATAAAGTGATTTATTTCCAACTTAACTGCTTTTAAAAATAAAATAATTGATTTATGGGTTAATCAATTATTTAATCAAATTTTTATTAAAAATTATATTATTAAATAATGACAACTTGCTTTAATTAATTAAATAAAAATTTAATCAATTATTCATAGGATATTTGGATTTATTGTCAAAATTAAATAATACAATTAATAATAGATAGAATTAAATTTAATTACACAGTCTAATTAATTAAATATGAAAATATTCAATTAATCAAACTTTAGGATAAATGTGATTTATTGCCAAATAATTATAAAATTAAAGATAATTATGATGATTAGGAATATTACTAAGAATATTCCCCGATGCAGAATTTAAGATAATCAATTATGATTCGATGATGTTTAGATGTGCCTTAGATTAGGACTTTGATGTCGATTTCATTCGAATTGAAGATGTAGGAGATTAATGAACTTATAGCCCATTTTTGGGGTATTACATTTTGCCCCTCTTTGAATTACTGTGCGAAGCGCAGTGGTTCAAAGATAGTCTATGTTTGATAAAGATATTAAACTGATGTTTGAAATTGATAATTGATACGAGATAGAAGCTGATTGATATTGATTTGATATGGAGATAATAGGTCCTGAGTGACCAAAGATAATGTTCACTGTAGCAGCAAATGAACCTATGATTGTGAAAAAGTGTCAAAACGCCTGATTCCAAACCTTAGGATTGCAAAGAAGTGAGTGACCCATTCTAGACTCGATTGTCTTAGTAGAACTAGCAGGTATCACATGCAAACCCTTCAGTCGTCGAAGAACCAAGGAAAGAACACTATGATCTGATGGTTGCAAAAACTGATACAGTTTACAAGATTAGGAGAATACCAGATTGATATGGATCTTAATGAATCTGATATGCCCCAAGTGATAATAGATTTGCCCCGAGCAATGAGGACTTTTGATGAATCAGTAACTAGACGTGATTGTTTGTCTTGATCACTGATGAAAGATATTGATAGACTTGATCGATAGAATTTTGATTTACAGACTTTGAATTGATGTGCAATACCATGCCCCCTTCGGGATTAAAATTGAAATCTGACAAGAAAAGTCGGCGTTGAGAGTTTAGAAGCATGTTAATTGATTTGAGAAGTGGTTAAACACATCCAGTGAATGCATTCTGCATCGTTTAGAGGTCTTGGAGACTAAGTTTGACTAGGTTTGACCATGAGTTGACCATGGTTGACCAAGTTGAAATTTTGATAGTTTGATGTTAGATAATCAGTTAAGTTGAATATTGGATTTTTGTGATGATTAAAGGTTGATTATGCAAGCAATGAATAAGATAAATGATCTCAGATTTCAATTTTGATCCCGAAAAAGGATTCTACTTGCTGCTTCATTGGAGGAACCTTCGTGTGAGATTCAACTCTTGTTAGACTGGAAGAGGTGATTGAAGAATCATTTAAGCTTCGAAGTTTATTTAGCCATTGTGAGATCATGAAAACATGCAAAATGCAAAGAGACATGCAAGATGAAATGCAACCTAAGACCTAGGACCTAGTCACTGATCATGTGTCGATTTGTTATCATCATTGAACTTTTAGGTAACTAGATAAATCAATACAATGCCCACTAGCCATGAAACCATAGACATATGAATATTGATTTGTATGCACAAAAATCAATACAACTCCCACTGGTTATACAACCATGGACATATAAATATTGATTTGTTTTCGGAATGTTGGATTAGATATAAGCACCAAGGCACAAACGCCAGGATGACCTGAATATCATGCCCATTTTGATATAGCAATTTGTATAAGCATCAAAACATAAACGTCATGATGACCTGAATACACCTTGCATTGCAAACACATCAAACAGTCAAGAGATCATTCTAAATCTAATGTGAATTACCCGTAGTGACCCTTTATCGTTCACATCCTTAGGCAAGATTGCGTTCCACAGTAGGAGAAAGAACTTACTCAGAAAGACAATAGTTAGATCAAACTTCCTTGAATTTTCTAGGTATCAATGGTCGAGGTACGCATGGCCATCCAATTCGAGATAGAGGCTCTTATAGTCGGACACCATTTCAATCCAGAATTTCCAAAGTTATAAGATTTCACATACAAGCAGAAAACCAAGAAAAGATTATGCCCCCAGTCATCACTCTCTAAATCCTGTAAAGGACATCATTGAGGAGCTCGAAGGGACACAATATGCAAAAATCTCAATGCGAATCAGTAAGCATACAAGGAGATAAAAGCATGAAAAGCACAGATTGTTTTCAGTTTTCAGTTTGATGTTGATTGCGTTGTTGTTGATGCAAAATCCTTTCTGGAGACAAGACTGACTGACTGACTCACATGAAGCTTCAAAGGACTCTGACTAGATATGATTCATCTAAGATACATGGGAGACCATAGGATATGACATTGATTGCCCCGAAGTGTTAAACATTGATAGGATACAGATGCTTGAGCCGATTAGTGTACAGACCGACTTATTGAAAACTGAAAATGTTGAAACAAACCGGGAGATATGTACAAACTAAAGAAAGACTGAAAGCTGGGAAAGACCAAGATTGTGCTGATAGATGGAGCGTTTTGAACAACTGGCGCCCATTTGCCGAGTTTTCACCATCTTGGCAGAGATTCTATTTTTGCTACCAAGGCGCCTGTTTCCAGGTTTTCACCAAGGCACTTTTTTTTTTTTTTTTTGTATTTTTCATTTTTTCAATTTTTTTTGTTGTACTTTTTTTTAAATTTTTTTTTTTTGTGAATCATCAAGGCGCCTATTGCTAGGTTTTCACCAAGATGTTCATTTTTTAGGACTTTTTCTGATTTTTAAGATTTTTTTCAGGACATTTTACCATAGACTGAATACCTTAGGCGTAGAATTTTTTCAGATGGAGAATGTTGATTGGTTCTCAAAGTTGTTTGCCTTCAGTCGTTGAGAGTTGATAGGCACCAGAGCCAAAAGTAGCAGTGATGAAAAAGGGACCCAGCCAGTTGGGTTTGAACTTCCCCTTGCATTCTCGATGGGATTGATTTTTAGGATTTTCTCTCAAGACTAGATCACCAACTTGAAATTCTCGGTGTCTGACTTTTTTGTTGTAGCCTCTAGACATTCTCTTCTGATATACTCTGAGATGATCATACGCTACTTGTCTGCGCTCATCTAGTAGTTCCATTTCTTGTAACCTAGACACTCTATAGTCATCGTCGGTGACAAGTCCATGCATTCTGATTCTAAGTGATGGGATTTCAAACTCAATAGGTAGTACTGCTTCAGACCCATAAACTAAAGTGAATGGTGTAGCCGCGGTAGGTGTTTTGATACTAGTTTTATAGGCCCAGAGAGCTGGATTGATCATCAGATGCTAGACTCTTCCTGTTTTATTAACTGTTCTGTGCAAGATTTTCAAAAGATTTTTGTTTGAAGCTTCAGCTTGTCCATTCCGTTGAGGATAGTAGATAGATGACCAATGTTGAGTAATCTTGAATTTGGCACATAAGTCATTTAGGTCCTTCTTTTTGAATTGTCCCCCATTGTTTGTGACTATGGAATGAGGGATCCCATATCTACAAATGATGTAGTTCAGGATGAACATAGAGATCTGTTTCCCTGTTGCTTGTGTTAGAGGAACTGCTTCTACCCATTTTGTAAAATAAGCTGTAGCTGTGATTATATGGGTATGTCCATTAGAAGAGTGCGGACGGATAGCACTTATGAGATCAAATGCCCATTGTTGAAAAGGCCATTGTGTAGTAAAGGAAATCAGATCTCTCCCTGGAGCATGAATCAAGTTGCCATGTACTTGACACTGTCGACAATTTTTAGCAAATTTAATAGCCTCTTTCTCCATTTCAGGCCAATAGTACCCAGCCCTAATAAGTTTTTGAGCTAACATTAAACCATTCGAGTGTGACCCACATATACCCTCGTGGACTTCCTCTAATGCACATTGAGACTCTTCCTGTTCTAAACATCTAAGCAGTGTACCATCTAGACCTCGTTTGTATAGGTCATTACCAATGATGACATATCGGGATGTGGAGCGGATAAGGTTTCATTTCTCAAAACGGTTAAAAGAACTAGGAATGATTTGGTCATGGAGATAGGAGAAATTTTTTTTGTAGCGGGATGAATCATAACCTACAATGGTGCAGATCATGCGGGTTTTAGGGGAGTCATATGCAGGATAGGATAGGGC
Organism: Chamaecyparis obtusa; assembly: GCA_027943335.1. NCBI lineage: Eukaryota > Viridiplantae > Streptophyta > Pinopsida > Cupressales > Cupressaceae > Chamaecyparis > Chamaecyparis obtusa. The sequence goes on along the minus strand of BSBK01002439.1, from coordinate 551,455 downwards.
TTCCACCAGGAACTCGTAGCGTAGTTCATGTTTGGGCTGCTGTAAGAGAGTAGATAGTGTCGCCATTGCATCGGCAGCCTTATTCTCCATTCTGGGCATTTTCTCAAATGTGATAGAGATGAAGTAGTTCTTTAAATCATCTACCATTCTCTTGTAAGGAATGAGCTTTTCATCTTTGGTTTGGTACACATCTTTGACTTGGTGGATAACCAATTGTGAGTCTCCATGGATGTGCATCTCTGTAACTCTCCACTGTATTGCCATTTTCATACCATTGAGAAGTGCCTCATATTCAGCAATATTGTTTGTGCAAGGAAACTTTAGTTTGAATGCTTTGGGTATCGAGTATCCTTGAGGAGTGATGAACAATATGCCTGCTCTAGATCCATTCTATGTGTAGGAGCCATCAAAGAATAACAACCATGCTCTAGAAGAGAGGTGCATGATAGAGGAATCGAGAAATTCCATTTGCATGGGTGTATCATCAAACAATGGTGCTTTAGCTAATTGATCAGCAATGACCTGTCCTTTGATAGCTTTTCTTTCAACATATTCAATGTCAAATTCTCTCAAGAGCATGACCCATTTAGCTAGTCTACCTGACCCATTTAGCTAGTCTACCTGTGAGGGCAGCTTTGCTTAGGAGATATTTCAGTGGATCAATTTTAGCTACCAAATGAGTAGTATGAGCTAACATGTAGTGTCTCAATTTCTGTGATGCAAAGATCATAGCTAGACATGCCTTCTCTATCATTGAGTAGTTCTTCTCATAGGCCACTAAAGTTCTGCTGATATAGTAGATGGCTCTTTCTTTCTTGTTCTCATCATGTTGTGCTAGCAATGCCCCTAGTGATGTATCTGTTGCGGAGACATATAATATTAATGGCTTCCCATGAATAGGAGGCATTAAGATAGGAGGATTCGAGAGATAATTCTTGATATGATCAAAATTCTTTGCACAGTCTTCATTCCATGCAAAGGTCACACCTTTATGTAATGTTTTTGTAAAAGGCTGTGATATGTCCGCTAGCTGTGATATGAATCTTCTAATAGATTGAACCCTGCCTTGCAACGTCCTCATTTGATTGATATTTGTGGGAGATTGCATCTCTATGATAGCTTTGACTTTAGCCGGATCAACTTCAATACCTTTCTTTGAGACTATGTATCCCAGGAGTTTTCCAGAAGTGACACCAAAAGCACACTTCTTAGGATTTAGTCAGAGACTAAATTTTTCCATTCTGTCAAGGATCATGCTCAAGTCAGTTAGATGTTTAGTTCTGATCATTTATTTTGCTAAGGTATCATCAACATAATCCTCCATTGTTCTATGCATCATATCATGAAAAATAGATGTCATTGCTCTTTGGTATGTAGCTCCTGCATTGTTGAGTCCGAATGGCATAACATTCCAACAGAAGGTTTCCCACGCACATGTGAATGCAATTTTCTCTTGGTCTTCTAGAGCAATTTTGATTTGGTTGTATCCAGAAAAACCATCCATAAGGGAATACATTTCATAGCCCGCAGTCATGTCCACTATCATATCAATGTTAGGTAGTGGAAAGTCATCCTTAGGGCATGCTCTGTTCACGTCTCTAAAGTCCATGCACACTCTGATTGAACCATCTCATTTTGAAATAGGTACAATGTTGGAGATCCACTCAGCATAGTCTATGACATGGATGAATCTAGCTTTTAGGAGTTTTTCTAGTTCTGCTTTGACTAAGAGTGCAACATGAGGATGCATCTTTCTCAATTTTTGCTTGATTGGTTTTACTCCAGGAGCAATGGATAGATGGTACATGATGAGATTGGGATCCAATCCTGGCATATCTAAATATTTCCATGCAAAGTTGATCTTTTTTTCTGATAAGAATGTAGTGAATTTCTATTTCTCTTCTTCTGATAAGGATTGTGCTACATGTACCAATTGTGGTTCCTCTGTTGTACCCAAATTGATGGATTGAGTGGGCTCAATCAGAACTAGAGATCTATCCTGCAAATGACTCAGAAGGACATCAAATATCTCATCCTTAGGCACCTCAGAGAGGTTTTCACCTTCAGATACGTCTTTTCTTTTTACTTTTGTCAGTTCTGAGACTGCCACAAAGTGGTTTTCACCCTCAGAACTCTTTTTCTTTTTATTTTTATTTTTGTTTTTCTGACTAAGATATTTGATGTCCGACTCGGTCATGCTGACGCTCGATTCACTGATGGAAGTACTCATAGGCTCAACTGCATTGAGGTAGCAGGCAAGGGCATAGTCATTCGGGAAGGTGTAAATACCATGGCTTGGGTTTGTGGAAGTTTGGTCGATAAGATTAGGGCGTTGGATAGTCAAAGTAGGAAAGGCTTGGGATATGGTGTTCACGGATGTGGATATGTCATCATTGGTCCTAACCTGACACTCAAGTTCAAAGGTGATATTACAGCTCAAAATGTTCAATTCGTGAATAGGCTCAACATCATCATGGGAGTCCTCTTCAGCCATAGGTGGATCAGACATGTTAAGTTCATTATTTCGCTCTAGACCTACATTGGGTTGAGATACATATTGGTGAATAACATCAATATATTTCTCTGCTATAAGCTCATCTTCTTCTGGAATGGCACCCCATTCATAGTCATTTGACTCAACTTCTGATTCAGGATCTCTAGGAAATCTTAGAAAATGTGTGAAATCAGGATGAATACCCCAAGAAGGATTACCCTCAGTCTCTGACTTGAATTCATATTCATGGGAATCAGTGTCAGAATAACTACCCCCTTCTTCTTGATCAGTTTGATCACCTTCGAGATTGGCTGGTTCTTGTGGTGCAACCATCTCTTGCGCTACAGTAGGTTCTTGTGTTTCTACTACATTAATTCTTCTGATAGGATCATCTTTATCATCAAGAATATCTTGGATCTCTTTAGGAAATTTTTCATAGGGGATGAGTTCTGAACTATTTGAATCATCATTTGAGAGTTTTGTTTCTTCTTTCTTGAGAAGGGGTTCTCCTAGTGCAATTTGTTCTATGACATGAGAACAACCACCTTTGAGATGATAGGGTTTCTTCTTAAAGCCTAAGCCACCAGTATCTTTGTTGGCTCTACCAATATGTGAAATGGGTGTCACAAGACCCTTTCCTCGGATTCCTAGAGGTCCTTGACTGGAATATCCCATCTTGGCTATCAATTTGTTCCCTGGACCATATGAATTAGAAGGGATTGTAGGTGCTATAGATTCACTAGGTTGAACAATTTTGGATTCAGAATCATCTTTGTATAGCCATGCAAGCACGGCTTCATCCTCTTCAAATTCTTGTTTGGATACTTGCTCTGCCACAAAATTTCTTTTGTATGCTTCCATAGGTTCTTTAGGTTCTAATTTAGATTGCTTCAAAGATTGTCCATATGACTTGGGCGAGATAGGGAGAGATGTTAGAGACAAGACTAGCTCTATAGTGTATTCTCCCATCCCATTTTCTTTGATATTGATCTCTTTAGCAATGTCGTCCATCTTAGATGTGGAAGCAACATTTAGCTGCTTGATGGAAGATTCTCTATTATTGGGAACAAGCTTATCGACACTTTCCTTCAATGTATTGCAAGTTGTACTCAGATCTGCTGGGATAGTAACTTCTACCCCTTCATAGGGAAATTTCAAGCATTGATGGTACGTAGAAGGAATAGCTTGCATTTCATGTATCCAGGGTCTCCCTAGAAGGATATTGTAAGCCAATGGTAGATCAAACACCTGACATGTGGTATCTTTGATGACCGGACCCACTCGGATGGGTAAGACAATGGTGCCTTTAGAAGATCTTTCCTGTTCATCATAGGCCTTTATGGTGATCTTCTTTCGAGGATCAATAGCCATCTCTGAGAATCCCAACTGTGTGATTAAGTTGTAAGAACAAATGTTGAGGCCTGCACCCCCATCTATCAACACACGTTTGACTCGACGGTTTTGGATCAAGACTTCTATGTGTAAGGGATGATTATGTGGGTGACTCAAAGAGTTGTCATCTTCCTCTGAAAAGGAGATATATTGCGGAGATGTTAGATGACCAACCATAGTCTGGAACCTATCTAGATCTAGATCATCAGGAACATTAGAGCCGAGCAAAGCTTTGTCTAGGATATCTTTGTGAGCTGGAGATATTTGAAGTAACTCAAACATAGAGATTTTGGCATTGGTATGCTAGAGTTGTTGGATGATGTTGTAAGATGTAGGTCTTGTATCCTTTGGATTGAAAGATTTCAAGGCAGCCTTCTATTTAGAAGCAGACATGAGATTGAAAGGTATCTTAGGGATATTAAATGAACTTGGCATTTGTCCTTTCAGATGAGCCTGAGCTTGTGATCTGGTAACCGCATTAGCTAAGGTATGATTTCTGTCTCTTCATACAATCGTGATGACATTGCAGCTCTCAGAGAGACATGGTTCAACCATATTGATGACAGCATTGTTTCCAGGGTAGGCATAGTTGACTTTTGCCCCCATGTTAGGCTGAGAAGTGGAAACTCCCTTGCCATGTTGTGGAAACGGTTCTGTAAATGTTGTGTGATCATTATTGCTGGTAGGATTATCAATCATGATGTCCCCTTGATATATCAAGTCTTGAATGGTATGCTTCAAGTGGAAGCATCCATTAGTTTTGTGGCCTTTAGTCCGATGGAAAGCACATAATTCATTATCTTTCCACCAATATGGTTTTGGATCCGGATCAGGGTTTTGGATTGGTGGTAAAGAGATGATGTTATCAGTTATCAGGGTTCTTAGGGAAGATTCCAAAGATTCTCCCAGGGGAGTAAACTTTCATTTATTATCCCATCGTTTGAATGGCTTCTTTGGAGATGGTTCAATAGATTTTTGCTCTGACGCTTGCATGGCTTTGGTGCCAAGGGTGAGATTGTAGGCTGGTGCCTTTGATGGGGTGCAGATAGTGTCAACAACACCATCAGAGATGATACCTTTGTTTTTATTCCAACTCTTGTTTTTATCTTTTGAGCTAGATCCAGATTCAGACTTGTCCTTTTGAAGTGTGATTTCTCCTTTCTTGACAAGTACTTTCTCAATCTTGATTGCATTATCCACCATTTTATCAAAAGATACATGATCTTGCATTTGTAATGGATAGTTGAGCTCTAGAACAAGGTTATTGATAAAGATTTCAAGTTTCTCCATTTCGGGAATTGGTCTAGCATATAGAGAAAACTTCTTTCGCCACCTCTTGAGAAAAGTTAGGAATGATTCCCCTGGATATTGCCTGAGGTTACAGATATCGATCATGGTAATCGGATGTTGAATATTGTAGGAATAATGTTGATAAAACAATTTAATCAATTCCTCAAAATTTTTGATCATAGAAGGTAATCTCGAAAACCATTGAATGGATGCTCCTCCCAAGGATCTAGGAAAAAGATGCATCAGATAAGTCGGTTCATGCATGAATTCCATGGATTGCGTACAGAACTCTCTGACATGATCTTGAGGATCAGAGTGTCCGTCATATTTGTCGTACTTTGGCATCTCCACTCTTTTTGGGAATGGAGGCATATACAAGTCTTTGTCAAAAGGGAAAGGATAAAGGGCCTCCATGGAGAATTCCTTGGGTTCTTTCTCTTTCTCAATTTTATTCATTTTGACCTGCATAGCGTGCAGCTGGTTCATTATGGCCATCATCGGAGTTTCTTCCTCATGCGTGATGATATCTTCAACATTGAAGTGAGGAGGAAGTTTAGCTCCTTCCTGGGCTAATTGCAAAAAGTATGCCTCTCTATCCACTTTAAAGAAATGCCTCATCATTCTTTTGAATTCATCGTCATTCTGACATCGATGGATTTCAGAGGGCGTAGGTTCTTGGTCGGTATTATGTTGAGAATGGGGTCCTTGGGATCCTCCTCCTAGAGAACCGTGGTTTGTCCCTGCTTGAGACATGATAGGAGTTTTTGGACTCTCTGGAATAGATTGAGGAGGAGTTTGTTGATTACCTCTATGAGTTGATAGAGGAGGTAGGTAACCAGTTTTTAATCGAAAGTTACCGAGACCATCATCTTCGTAGATACCGGACTTGATGAGTTGTTCAAGAGTTGGACCTGGGGTATTGGTCAAAAGTAAGTTCTGAGATGTTTCTTCTGATTTCTTGTGTGAAGAAGCTCTGGTCTCCACCATTAACTTTGAATGAAACAGAAGAAAAGGACGAAGACAACTGAAGATCTACTTGATTCAAGAAAATTGGATGACGCAACCTTGTCAAGATTATGATTGTTTTGAAGATCTGATGAGATGTGGGTGAAGGAAACTGTGCCGTGGATGTATGGGATAGATCGCCCAAAAGATAGCGGACACGAGTTCTCAACACTTAGTCTATTTTTGAAGATTGATTGATTGAAGATTGATAGTTATGAAAAGGTTTTGACACGAGATAAAAAGGACTCAAATTGATTGAATAGAAGGCTAGATCAGATTCAAAAGATCACTCTTGGAAAATGGTAGAATGCTCAATAGCTACTGCTCTGTTCCTGACACAATGATATTTTTGACAGATTCTGGAACTTTTATGATTCAAAGGGGTGAACTCCAATCCCGGTGCACCAGGGTTTTGACACAGTCCAAGAACTTAATCTTCAAGAGCTGCTAGGGAGATCTGACAACCCAACAATGAACCATACCCATGGAGATTTCTTCCACAAGGACATTTATATAGCGGCTATCACTACCATGGCGAAAATGGCTATTACCACTTGAGGTTCCATCAACGTAGTTTTCCTTGTGAAGGGATTGTCCGCTACAGTTAACCCTCTCTAAAGGTGACTCATAGATTTATACCACAAGGGGACTTGGCTCCAGATCCAAGGTTTTTGACACCTTTTCACTTTTAACCCAAACAAAGCAAGCAGATTAATCTGACACGCCAAGACAAAGTTTTGTTCCACCAAGGTCTGTGATATCAACTCCACATGATCTATCAACCTCTCTGGGGAGAGAATGTATCAATCAATAAGAGAAGATGCACTAACCAATTTTGATTCACCAAAGCTCGTGATATCAACCCCACGTGATCTATCAACCTCTCCGGAGAGAGAATGTGTCGATCAATAAGAGAAGACGCACTAACTAAGTTGAATGTGAAACGCACTAAGTATCCTCCCTACCTACAAGGATTCTTTCGTCAAGAAAGATTTCACTAGGAATCCAATCTCTCAAGAATCATGAATAGTGTTCATAGGGCCTAATTACTATGTGAGCACAGATATATTTTCGAAAGGAAATCTACCAAAAGTACCCAAAAAGCAGAAAGAGGAACACTTAACGCTTAAAGCGAATATGAGATGAGTCCACAAGGTGGAACACTTAACACCTCACATAAGCTAAAAATGAGTCCCCAACTTAGAAAACAAGTGAGTTCCTAAAAGCACAAAAGGGTTGCCAAGTGGAACACTTAACGCTTCTGTCCTGTTGACCCCTCCCCTTTATGGTGCTGAGATTGCAACCGTGGGGTGGAAATGAGCGGCCAACAGATTAGCGAGTCCAATAACCCAAGATAGCAATCAAGATCAATAACAAGTATTCTAAGACTACTTAATGAATCCTTAAGGGGTCACAACCTAGTATCAATTATGCAAGTGTGTAAAAATAGATCAAAAGCATGAAAAGATGCACACAAACTTGACATATAAGATATTTATTTTAAGTCCAAATTGAAATGTCATTAGATGAAGGAGAATACCTGGGATCCTTGCAACGCGATTAGTAGATTTTACCTGATTTTTAGCAATTTTTGTTGAGCTTTACTATGCAAGCAAGCTACGAACTCTCCAACAAGCCAACAAGATATGCAAGGTATATTCAACTTATGAAAACCCTAGGGTTAGATCTAAAAATCAATTGTTAGGAGCAATAATAACTAGAAATTAATCCAAATGACAACTCATATCATGCATTGAATCATATGAAAAATAAGTGCATACCCATCATAAAATTTTAATTTTTTTGCACTGCATTTGACCTAGTCAACAAGATCTAATTTTTTTGATATGATTTTGGCCACCAAAATAGAAATTCAAAATAGAGACCCCTACTAAAAAACAAAGAGATTTCCAAAAATGCAAAAATTTTAGAAAAATCTCTTCATTTGTGCCCTAGAGACCCATTTGATCAAAACAGACCAGTTTTTGTAAATTGACTATTTGAGCTACTAAATTGCATCCAAATTTAAAATACAAAGAATAGAACCCCTATATAATTTGAAGAGCTTTCCGAAAATGTAAAAATTTCCAAAAAAATATTCTGATTTGCACCAAAAATTAATTTTTTATGAAAAATTGAAAAAAAATTATTAGAAATTTTAAAACATTTCAGAAAATTCTAAATTTTTTATCGAAGATTCCCTGATATGTCACCAATTTGCAAAAAACATTTCAGACCAAAACTCCAAGCCGTTTGGGAGATAAAATTAAATCTTTGAAACTTTGGGGTTTTAGCTCCCCAAAAAAATCAAAACCAACATGCAAAGGTGGGTTACCCCACGGTGGGTGCCAGAAATGTGTGTGTGAAAATTGTACCTGATCTGTAGACACAACACTTCAGTAAAACATTAGAGGTTAGTGATAATCAAAATCATGCAAAATTGAAAGCTATCGAACCAAGCGATTTACTGCCTTCTAATAGGTGCGAGATTGATGTTCTCAAATTGTAATCAAGATTAGTGACCTAGACGACACCTAAATGAAGGATTTGAATGCAAAAGATGGATATGAAATTGAATGCAATTAATCTATATTTTTTATATTTTTTATGCAATAAGAATGATAAAAACTGATATGAATCTATGCTAGATGAAATTGATATGCTATGAATTGATCTATCTAACAATGATATGCAAAGCTATGAAATTCTATGCTATGATATGAAAAATATGCAATTGAAATTGATCTCACAAAGCTTTGAATTCGCAAGTTGATTCTTTCAAGCTCCAATTGTGCAAATTCTCCAAATCTGATATGCTATGATTCCTGTAGAGTAAGTTTGCAATTTGCGAGATGAATTATGAAGAGCTGAGCCTTGTTTTTATAGAAATCCAGGGCTTTGGAGGTGCATGGGAAAAAAAGCCATAAATCACTCAAATAACTCAGGTTGATTTTTGAGTTATTTTTAAATAAAGATAATTAACTCACAAAAACATGCAAAAGCTAAGTTTTAACTCAAAATAGAGTTTAGCTTTAATTGATAATTGATAGTTGTCTTCTTTTATGATTGTGCATGTTTTATTTATGAATTAATTTAATAATAAAGTGATTTATTTCCAACTTAACTGCTTTTAAAAATAAAACAATTGATTTATGGGTTAATCAATTATTTAATCAAATTTTTATTAAAAACTATATTATTAAATAATGACAACTTGCTTTAATTAATTAAATAAAAATTTAATCAATTATTCATAGGATATTTGGATTTATTGTCAAAATTAAATAATACAATTAATAATAGATAGAATTAAATTTAATTACACAGTCTAATTAATTAAATATGAAAATATTCAATTAATCAAACTTTAGGATAAATGTGATTTATTGCCAAATAATTATAAAATTAAAGATAATTATGATGATTAGGAATATTACTAAGAATATTCCCCGATGCAGAATTTAAGATAATCAATTATGATTCGATGATGTTTAGATGTGCCTTAGATTAGGACTTTGATGTCGATTTCATTCGAATTGAAGATGTAGGAGATTAATGAACTTATAGCCCATTTTTGGGGTATTACAACCAGAGGCTATTAGAATTTGTTTTTGGTTAATTAGATCTATGTATACTCTGAATATGTTTATAATATGACTTGGATGTCTTCTTATATGTTTGGAACATTCTGAATGCCATATTGGGTTTAGGGTTGTCAAGTGGACTAGGGATAACATATGTTTTTCTAAACTCAATCAAATGTTGTTATGGAATTGATATGAATTCTTGATGATGAATCTATTATTTTCTTATGATTTTTATATGTATGTTAGGGAACCTAAGTACACTAGGTGAGTGGCTCATAGTGAGGGGCCGGGGCCCTAAGTGGCTAGTGCCAGGATAACCTACTATGAGTTATTTAATCAAGTGATAACCTAAATAAATGAATTGGGAATGGGAGATTATTGGAATGGGAAATTACACATTAATCAAGATTAATTGTGCCTCGCCCATGCCTTTAGTGCTAGTAAAGACTAAGGATGGGAGTGGGAGAAGGTACCTATGCATAGGTACAACTGAATGACCTTGTTTGTATGAGAGGCATTCGGTTCTGCATGTGCCTACTTGGGGGCCGGGGCCAAGAGTGGCTAGTACCAGGACAACCCAAGGGGTGAGGGCTATGCGATGACACTCACCTAGCTTGTAGCTTAGAGTCTCTATCAAATTTGATCATGCCTCTGGTATTCCTTGTGGTCTTCTTGTCTTTTCTTTTTTGTTGTGACTTTGGGGAACTTTTATCACCACCTTAAGAATTTTCTAGTTGTTACCTCTTGTATGGGCCTTTGGTTCTATCTCCTAGCTCGGGGGAGTGGGCCTATTGGTTCCACGTGGTTGGGTGGTTAATATTTATATCGAGGTATTGTTCGTGATTCTCTGGATGATCCTAGCACATATTCCTTTCCAGATCTGCAGTTGAAGATTTCTTATTGGATATTTTAATATGTTGAGATGTACTTATGTATTTGTATTCATGTAATTTTTAATCTCCTAAAAGGAGTCTTGTAGTATTGATGTAATCTCAATTCAAAGCAATGCATAAGGGAATGGGTAGTTCTAGGTAAAAGAAAGGGAAAAGAATGTGGAATATTGGACATGTTACTAGCATTAAAAGAAAGTGTTTATGTTATTTCTCCTATCCTCTTATGTTGTCCATATGTAAAGGAAATAATCTTAAATATAGTTATATATAATGATGTATCGCAACAATAATGTATTCTCTCTTGATGAAAAGATCTAAGGAAATTATTGAGAAATGATAGATTAGTGATTGGAATTATTAAAAATGAATGGTTATGAAACAATGCAATAAAATAGTAACTTTATTATAATGTTAATACTTGGTTCAAGTTAATGAAGTACCTAGGATAATGCCTACCTTAATGAATATTAATCTCTTACCTAAATTATTAGAGAAAAGCGATATAAAAGATAGTAGATGTAGATGAAATCAATATGAATTTATGGAATGAGTTGATAAAAGGAATAATGATTTTGGATGATTAACCTATGTTTAATAAAAGAAATAAGTTAGGGACATTTAACTTGATGCGTTAAAATGAACGTAGATCTTTTAAGCTCATGATTCGATGGATATCTTATGCATGTAAATGGTTTATATGATGTTGCTTTAGTAGCGATGTTAGGGAACCCTTGAGGACTTAAGTTGTATAAATCTTACATCCAAGTAGTAGAAAATTATTTCTTCTTTTAGAAATATGAAATGTGATGATGAATATTATTCTAGTTGTAATAAGATTAAAAATAAAAAATAAAAAAATTACTACTTGCATTTTATAGAGGTTTATGTCTTGTCCTCTTGGGTTGCCTAGCGGGGCGTTACAATCCATCAGAGCCAAAGATTACTTCAAAGAGGTTGCATTTTGATGATGCACTAGTAGAATAGGATGTCCTAGAAACATTTGTAGTTGAACTTATTATTTTGAGATGCCATATGACACATTTTGAGATGGTGTATGCCAAATTGTATCTAGATGTGTTGATTTTGTAAATATTTTGAGATGACATGTGCCACATTTTGTACAAAACTATTTCATATATACATATCTACATGTTCATTTCTGGTTATTTTATCTTTGTCATGTGTTCATGAGTTAAGAAAATTTATGTGTACACTTTATGTGCTACGTGTGTTCACATGTGTAATTCATCATTTAAGTGAATTCGTGCTTTATGTGCTACATTGTATTCATGTGTATCTGATGCTCTCATCCAAGAAAATCCTTAAAAGTTCACTTCATAAACCCAGTGATCACCTTGTCAAATCAACTCTTTTGCAATGTGTCATGTTAGAACTCTACTATACATTTCAAAGACACATCTTTCCATGAGAATTAGTAAGCACATTCATGGAATGATTCTTCTACATCAATATTTTGTCAAATTTTTATTGAGAAAACAACGACCTATCATTCTAGGTACCAAACCCTCCTTTCTAGGGTCTCTAGGCTAGGGCTTGTTCAAAACAACTCTTGCAAATCTCTCTAGATCCCCCAATAGATCTAACACATGCCTATAGACCCCAATACCATAGATCCATCACAAAATATACTCATCCTTTAGAGTATATTCTCATAAAAATAACTGGTGCTACTTCATGCACCTTCAATTAGCATTTACCACTATTTGTGGTCTCTCCACCATATCTTGCATATCCCTGCAACCAAACACTATTGTACAATACACCACTTGATTCCTTGCCTTCCAATGCCAATGAAATGATGCAATACAGACATGGAAGTGATAACAAGATAATAGATAATCAATTTACTCCATTTCCAATCACAGACACATTTCACAATGCATTCATATGTCTTGGTTTAATGACTATACTCACAAGCTAGTGAACCAGTTTGCAAGAATATAAATTTGTTTATTGTTTTGGAACCATTTACATTGGTTCTCTATCACACCACTCTACATAATAAACCATACTCACATGAATCTCCTCTAATAGATCCCCAAACACTCTAAAACCAACAACAACTAACTCTAAAACTGTCTACAATAGTCACAAACCGATTGTTAATAGTTGCTCCTAATATTTCCCATAAGGTCATCTAGGCCTCACAGTGACCCTTAAGGCTTATTTTTCCAATAAGGCACTATTACACCATTTTAGCATATTTAGTGTATTTACATCATTTAATGGCTCTATTGGCCACATTAAAATCAATGTTGACCTTCAAGGTCTTTATAAATGTTACATAATGATAATCAAAACATTACAAACATGTTTAAAACACATTTAAATGACCATCCTTGGTCTCTTTACATTTGCAAATGACCCTTTATGGTCATGTCCCCATCTCCCTTGGAGAAGAAACATATTTTCATTGTGGGAACAAACTAATGCTTCCATCACATATGGTTGGGTAGGTTTACCCTAGGAATGGTCCCATTTTGCCTCTTGACACACCAGAATGCTCGTCGACATACCCAATGGTGCTTAGTGCACCTTGGAGACACTTTGGTCTGACATGGTTGCAAAAATTCTAGTGACTTTGTGTTTGAAATGAGGTTGTCAGTAGTGTTTACCCACCCAACAGGATCTAAGGCGCAGACCATTTGGTGCCAGGATGAACAGTTTGGAAGAAAATCAGTGGTGCAACTTTCAACTAACCCTCATTGCAAGTTTTAGCGTCAAGCAAGATTGGCATGCAAAATTCAAACAAAAATAAAATATCCTAGAACTAAGAGAGGTTATTGTAGGACTCAAAAACATGGTCCAATAGCATCTTATAGTTTACCGATAGCTCTCACGGGGTCTAAGATATGAGCCTTGAAAGATCACTACCCAATCGTGTTTAGCGCACCTTGGGGACACTTTGATTTGGCATGGTCATGAATGTTCTAGTGAGTATATGTTGAAATGAGGTTGTCACTAGCATTTATCCACCCAACCAAAGCTAATGGTGCAAATAATTCAGTGCCAGGAGGAACGGTTTGGAAGAAACCTAGTGGTGCAACTTTCAACTAACCCTCACTGCAAGTTTTGGCGTCAAGCAAGATTGGCATGAAAAATTAAAAAAAAATTCAAATCTCCTAGAATGGAGAGAGGTTATTGTAGGCCTTAGAAATAGGGTCCTATATAATCTCATGGTTTTCCGATACTTCTCACGGGGTTTGAGATACGAGCCTTGAAAGATCATTGCCTCATCATTCTTACTGCACCTTGGGGACACTTTGGTCTGGCATGGTCGTGAATATTCTAGTGCCTCTGTGATTGAAACAAGGTTGTCACTAGTGTTTACCCACCCAATTGAATCTAATGACACAAATTTTTCGATGCTAGGGAAAATGGTTTGGAAGAAACCCAGTGGTTCAACTTTCAACTGATCCTTACTGCACGTTTTGGTGTCAAGCAAGATTGGCATGCAAAATTCAAACAAATTAGAATCTCCTAGAATAGAGAGAGGTTATTTTAGACCTCATAAACATGGTCCTATATCATCTCATGGTTAACTAATACCTCTCATGGGGTCTGAGATATGAGCCTCGAAAGATCACTTCCCAATCATGCTTAGTTCACCTTGGGGACACTTTGGTTTGACATGGTCGTGAATGTTCTAGTGACTCCGTGGTCAAAATTAGGTTGTCACTAGTGTTTACCCACCTAATTAGAGCTAATGGCATAGACCATGATAATCTACAACTAATTGAATAACTTGATGAACTGAATGGACATGTGAAAGGCAATGATTAGAGATCACCGAGCTACTAAAGTGATATGTAATGCAATTAAATCAGTCAAAATGTATTGTCATTGATGTCAACTAGTTTTGAATATACTTATCATGATGGTTACATTCATCTGAAGAAGGAAAATGATAAAGGAAAGAGATATCTACATGAAGAAGAGATGGATATGAAGATATGGCTAAGGTATACATTGGGTAACTTATTGACGAGTCTATGGCATCATCTTGTTGATTTGATCATATTACATTATTTTGTTATGTATTAGAGATCAAAACTAAACATGTTTATGTCGTCGGTAATTGAAGATTTATGTATACACTGAGCTAGTGCTGTGTATACCGAGTAACAATAATAACTGAGTTAGTATTCACCGACACATTTCTGTATTGACCGAGTAAGAGAAACAATTAAAGTTTATAACAGTTGATTGAATTGATGAGCTAGCAGATTGCTTATGACTCTGAGGTAAAAGATAAAGTTTTCTATGAGGATCTAATGGCTAACAAAATTCAAGATTGATCAAATGGAGAAGGATGAAACATGTTGATGACACATCTATCGAGGAAGCTTGAAGTGGAAAAATGAACGATGGAGATTAAGAGGCAAAATCTAACAAATGAGAAGAAAATAGTTTATGACGTCTATTTAAAGAGATATGAGATTCTTTAGTGAGTCTGGGTGAATTGAAGACTATAGGAGAATTCACATGAAAGGACTATTTTCATGCACCACTGATCAAACTAGTTACAGACAGAACCGAGTTGAACTGTAGGCATTACCAAGTGACGGGGTATTATTCACCGAGTTGAAGATGTTAAAGGATATGAAGGATTGAAGTGATTATTGATCAGAGGAGTTATTTTGAGCTTAGCATAGATCTAAAAATCTGCAAATCTTAGTTGTATTTGAATTAGATTACTATTGTATCAGTTTAACCATTGTTACAGCTAAATCCCTTAACCGAGTGGACTTAATAGTCTTATTTGTATTTCAATATGACATTCATGAATGTTGTTGGTTTTCTTGTTGACCCCATAGTGAATGTTGGTCAAGAGTTAACTATTAGTGATAAATCCTTTAACCAGGTCACACCTCACAATGTGTTTTGTAACCTTTAACAAGGTTGGCTCCTAACCAAGCTCACTTCAGAAGAGTGAATTATTTTTGGTTATTCATCCCAAGTGGTTTTTACCTTAGTAGGGTTTCCACATTAAAATCTATGTGTTATGTGTATTTGATGTGATTGGATTGTTATTTTACTTTACAAATTTCATATCTTGTTTAATTGGTAATCATAGTATTGAGTTTACTGGTATTCGGTAAATGAATAGAAAGTTATTGTTGATAGCTTACTGAGTTGATTATTTGGTTGAAAGGTTTGAATATATACATCTAGGAGTTTAGGACTATAGGATAATTGGAATTAATTGATTCACCCCCCCCCCCTTCAATTATCTAACAATTGGTATCAGAGCATTTTAGTTTCTTGGAAGGAAGTTTTAAGGACTTGAGCTAAAGATCACAAGATGTATAAGAGAGAGGCGCCAAAGCTGAACAAAGATAACTTTATAGCATGGAAAAGCAGAATGAAGTTGCATATGTCAAGAATTGGTGAATCTGCATTATTTGACCTAACTAATGATTACATGCAACCATCTATTGGACCTTTGACTTTTGATCAACTGAGAGATAGACATGAACATAACATGACAATGATAGACATTGTTGCTACCTTATCTGATGCAGAATTTGAAGATATCAAAGCATGTACTTTAACAAAAGCAATGTGGGACAAACTTACACTAGTCTACAGAGGAGATGTGAATGTGATGAGAGCAAGAGTTAAAAGCCTTATAGGAAGATTTGATGATATGAAAATGAAAGAAGGAGAAAACATTTTACAGTACAGTAATTGAATCAAGGAGGTTGTCAATGCAATCCAAGGAGCAAGATGTGTTATTGATGAAGACATTATTGTGAGTAAAATTCTAAGAACCTTGCTACCAATCTCTGCTATTAGAATCTCTGCAGTTCATGAAATGAGATCTACACCGGGTAATGTTCTTACACTTGATAGCCTAATTGCTAAATTGACTACTTTTGAGCTGAATAACTATGATAATAGTATTGTACTAAGTGTTGAGTCTACATTTATGTCATCTTTGAAAATTGGAAAATCAAGCAGTAAATATATCATAATAAATAAAAGTGATAGTGACAGTGATGAAGGTGGACTTGATGAACTTAAAGCACTTATGGCTAGAAGGATGCAGAAAGGTATAGGAAGGTATAAAGGGAAATTAATTCTAGCATGTTTTAACTGTAAAGAAATTGGTCATATTGTAGCTAGATGTCCTAATAGAAAAGATGATGATAAAGACAATGACCGATCTAGTGAAAGAAAGTTTGACAGAAGAGATAACTAAGATCAGAGAGGCAACTAACACTATGATAGAAGAAACAACTCAGACTACAAAGATAAAGGAAAGAAGGCATGTTATCTTGTTGAAGATGATGATGATGATGATACCGACACCGAAACTGACACTGATGAATAAATTGAGGTGGTATTCATAGCTTTGAAAGAAGATTCAGAAGAATAAGAAAGGTATGTAGAAACAACACTTATTTCTAAAGTTAGCAAGAATGATACATGGATTATTGATAGTGGTTGTACATATCATATGACTAGTGATGAGGAAAAATTTGAATACCTTGAGCACTATAATGGAGGATCTATTAAAATGGGTAGTGATACACCTTTTCAAGTAAAAGGAAAAGGATCTATCATGTTGAACAATAAGATCAAATGTGAAAATGCATATTGGGTGAAGGGACTTAACTATAACTTGTTAAGTGTAGCACAGTTGAATAAATCAGGTCACTAAGTTGCATTTGAAAGTAGTAATGTGAATATTTATGGTGAAACAAGAAAGTTGGTTGGTATTGGTGAACAATCTAAAGGTAATCTATTCTATCTTGAAAATGCTGAAACTTCTTGTTTAATGGCTAGAATGAAGATGTCTGCTTGTGGCATAAAAGTTTATGTCATGTGAATTTTGACAACATGGTTAAGATCAATAGGAAAAGAAAAGTTAGAGGTTTACTAAGCTTATCTAAACCTGAGCATGTCATGTCCAAAAAATGTCAAATGGGAAAAATGTCAAAATCTAGTTTCAAGAGAAAGACCTATTCATATAAAGCTATTTTGGACCTAGTTCATACTGACTTATGTGGTCCCATGAGAGCTCATATTTATTATGGTGACATATACTTTATTTTTTTTGTTGATGACTACCCTAGGATGATGACAGTTATGGTTTTGAAAGAGAAATATGAAGCTTTCAAAATGTTTAAATGGTATAAAGCTAAAGTGGGAAAGGAAAGTGGAAAAGAGTTAAAATGCTTAAGATCTGATAGACAAGGTGAGTTTATTTCTGATGAATTCACTAACTTTTGTAATGAGCATGGAATTAAAAGACAGGTTTCTGCACTGAAAATACCACAACAAAATAGAATTGTTGAAAGGAGAAATAGATCCATCGTTGATTGTGCTAGAACATTGATGATTGAGAAAGATGTTGCACAAATTATACTGGAGAGAAGTTGTTATCACTGTTGTATACATATTGATCCAAGTACAACTGAAGAAAGATTCAAACAAGACACCTTATGAGTTATGGTTTGGGTACACACCTAATGTAAGTTATTTCAAAATTTTTGGAAGTAGATCTTACATTCTGAAAGATGATTGAAATAGGAAATTTGATTCTAAAGGTGATGAAGGAATATTATTAGGATATTAGCTAAGCTTACAAATGTTTGAATAAGGTTTCTAACAAAATGATTGAAAGTGATAATGTAAGAGTTGATGAGTTTTCTGAGAAAAATGATAAAGAAAGCGGGAAGGAACCAAAAGACTATGGTAGATATACATTCATTGAGTTACCTGAACCTCTACCCAAGCAACAGGTAGAAGATACTGAAAAATAGGTGTTATACACTGAATTTGCACCTCTGATCTCAAGCTCTCTTGGTCTTGATAATCTAGTATAACAAGGGAATCATCTCAAGGTTGTGGGACCTTTTGCTAATCAAGATGAGACCTCCAGATTCTAGGCCGGTTCCTCTTGGATAGTCACCCAGATTTTCTCTTAGACAAGAAATGTAAACTTTGAGGGGAAAGGGATAGAAGGAGTGCATGAAAGGGAAATGATTGAAGCAAATCTATCTACTAGGTGATGCACCAAAACTAGGGTTCGGATCTCAGTATAGAGGAATGAAACCAGTGAAAGAAATAGGTCTGGGAGATCACAACTTACTGAATAGGCTTGCGTGAGTATTTCATGAGAGGGCCTATAAATTAGACACAAATTATGACCTGCAAGCAGACATTCTCTTCAGCAAAAGGACATAAGAATGAGACAGAATGATAGGGGCTGAAGGATACCCACAACCTCACTCAGATCAAATCAAACATAGTAGTGCACAAATAAGCTGAAAGTAAAGGGGATCAGGAAAAACTAAGTATCACTGAAAGCATTCATAAACTTCAATCCAATAAGAGACAAGCCAAAAAAAAGAAAGCATAGGGACATAAACATGTCACAGAATACTTTGCAACATTTGTATTATCAATGAGAACTTACAAGATGTGAAAAACCAGAGAGCAAAAATGCTATAGATAGTTCTCCAAGAAAAGACTTTCTCTTTTTACAAAAATGTCAATTCTGAGCACTACAGGCTCCCAAAAAAGAATATATACATCCCCTGCATGCAGGTAGGAATCAAAATATCTCCTTAGGGTTACATAAATATGCAATAGAATAATCAACCCTAAAACAAGTCACTTCTGATCATAATTAAACTTTGCAAAAATCATAGCCGATCAGATATTTTTCTTTGCGTGCCCATGCTTGCAGATCAACAACTTTGATCCATCTACCTCCCTACAAGCCCACTCTGTCATGAATTTTTAGCTGCCGCACTTGCAAACATTTCCCTTTGGAAGAAAGTCCGCCAAAAATAGGCTACACCACTTTGACAAAGCATTAGTCGCATGATCGCATGAGCTAAAAGGCCTTCATGTGATCATGTGACAAGCTTTTAAAATTTTGCCTTGCTCTTCAAAAATGTCAACGGTCGCATGATCGCATGAGCTGAAAGGCCTTCATGTGATCATGCGACAAGCTTTTAAAAATTTGCCCTGCTACCACATAAGCATCGCTCAGGACCCACCAGACATCATACTTGCCAAACCCTGCCACGTGGCCCAACAGGAGCTGACCACACAGCTGGACCCATGACCACACTGCCTTGAAAAAGTCAGCGGTCGCATGATCGCATGAGCCCGAAAGGCTTCATGCGATCATGCGACAACCCTTAGAAAATCCACCTCCTCTTTCCACAAATGCTCGAGCTTACGATCGTACTACAAAAATAACCCCGGCTCCACCTTGGGTTCAAATCTCCTCTTCTCGCCAAGTCGCCTGAACTTTTCTTAACCCCGGGTTCACTCAGCGACCATGCGAAACATGCTAACTACGCAACTGCGCTCCGCTTACCAACCTCGGGCCCACTCTGCCACATGTCATCCCTCTATTCATTCTGGCCACCACACCAGCAACACCTCGGCAACCCCTGCGATCAGACCCACTGCAACCACCTGACTCCCATCTAACGGCGGGCGTAAGATTGCATGGCTCCCAAATATTCTTTGAGATCTTGTGCTAGCTGCTCATCTTATTAAGCCGTAGCTCCACTGCCAAGCGGACCCACCAAAATCCTTGCCAATAGTTGATGGTTTGTCGCATGATCAGATGTGGTCAAGGGGCCACATGCGATCATGCGACCAACCGCATGATGCCACCCCGCCCGAGACGTGAACCACTGATGGTTTGTTGTATGGTCACATGGGCTTAGAAGAGCCCATGCAATCATGTGACAAATCAAAAGGTATTAGCCACTGACTACCACTAAAGTCTATTGACCCTTGCTTACCATTTGTCGCATGATTGTATGCGGCCAGGAAGGCCCATGTGATCATGCGACCAACCTGGAACTGTTAACCTTGACTGCCGATCTGCTGATACCGCATCAACGGTTGTCATATGGTCGCATGGGCTCAGAAGATCCCATGCAATCATGCGACAGCCGTCAGATCTTCTCTGCACTGGCATGGCCTTACACACTGGGACCTGCCTGTTAGAGTTGCGCACTTAGGGTTGAAAACGTAGAAGGTGCCGAAAACACAGAGGGTTTTCGAGTGAAGGTCAAAAACACATTGAATTTTTAGAGCTGAGAGGTCGAAAACACACCGAACTTTCAAACCAAAGGGCAGAAACATCCCAAGCCTGTAGAGACGAAGTCAAAAACACACTGGGTTTTTGACACTTGAGCATTTCACTTGTAAAACAGGGCTGTGGCTGAAAATGAACAAGAGAGAAATTTTGGGCAACATTTGGCGACCTCTGCGGGATTTCAGCCTACTAGACATTGGACCAGTTGCCTTGAAATATCCATTGGGCATGGGGTCATCTCTTTTTTTTTTTTTTGAACACAAAAACTTTGACAAAGAGAAAAATGAACCAGCAAGACAAACCTGTGCACGTGCACTTCTTGGGAAACAGGAACTAACCTAGAAAGCAGGGAAAGAAAGAAAGAAACATATTTACAAGAATTTACAAAAAGGACCTACTGAGAGGGATTAACCTCAAAGCAAGGCTTCAAGTGGAAACCATTCACTGAGATTGGTAGGGCATCTCCTTCAAGGGTTGAAAGCTGAAAAGCGTTAGATCCTCTGCACTCTGTTATAACAAATGGTCCACCCCAAAAGGAATCAAACTTTGTGTGCTTGCCAGGTTTTGACCTGAACTCATCCCATTTGAGAACTACATCTCCAACCTTGAAGTCTCTGATCCTAGATCTTTTATCAAAGCTTCTCTTTGTTTGACTCTAATGGAATGCCATATCCTGCATTGATTTATCTCTGATCTCTTCTAGCCCCATCAACTGGGCATATCTGATTTGCATAGGATCACTTTCCTCAAACAAGGCATACTGAGTGGCCAAGTCCAAGGCTGGTAATTTAGTTGAAATAGATAACTTGGCCTCTCTACCATACACCAACATGTATGGGGAATTACCAATGATTTTTTTTGGAGTAATTCTATCTAACCACAAGGCAGATTTCAATTTAGTATGCCAGTCCCTCTAACTGTCTTGTAGGGTCTTTTTGATTATTCTAATCAGATTCTTACTTGTTGATTCTACCAAACCATTCCTCTGAGGATAGTAATTGGAACTTGTATTCAGAAAAATGCCCTTCTTGACTACCCACTCTGAGACTTTGAGGCCTGTAAATGCTAATGCATTGTCTAAAACTATAGAATCTAGAATGCCAAATCTATGAATGATGTCATCATAAAAACTTAAAACAACACTCTCATTAGCTTCTTTTAAAGCAACTGCTTCTATCCACCTATTGAAATAATCAGTTGCAGTGATTATCCACTTGTGTCCTGCACTAGATGGAGGGTTAATCATGCCAATGAAATCTATACCCCACTTCATGAAGGGTTGCTCTGTTTTGACTGGCTGTAGGGGCAGAGTTGCAAATCTTTCTTTCCCTGCAAAAATAGCACATTTGATGCATCTTCTAACATAATCATGACTATCTTTGAAGATAGATGGCCAATAATATCCAGCCCTCATGATCTTAAAAGTTGTAGTCCTAGGAGAGAAATGGCCCCCAGAAGCTCCATCATGAAACTCAAATAAGACATCTGCAACCCTTTTTGAATCTATGCATCTTAGAAGGACACCATTGTGATCCTTTCTGAAAATAATTTCATCTATCAGCACAAAAGGAACATATTGTAGCCTGTAATACCTCCTTTTTGCTGAAACTAGGCCTGCAGGACATTGTCCTGTCTTCAAATAATTGATCATATTAGGCAACCAGCTAGCTGGCTTGGCTTGCTCTCTTGTAGAATGCACCACCAGAGATGCATCTATATATTCCAATTTCTTTGAACTTTCATCTTCTGCCAGATGCTCACAAAGACCTCTTCCTCTAACCAGCTTGGTAATCTAAATATCTATATCATATTCCATCACCTTAATGATCCAGCCAGCGCTTTCTTGACACTTGGATGAGTAACCATCAAATGCACCTTGCTATGAGTCAACAAATGTCTGAATTTTTTGAGGCTCTTTACCACAGGAAGAACATGCTTTTCTACAAAAGAGTATCTTTGTTCATAATCTTCTAAACCTTTGCTAAAGAAAGCAATAGGCTACTCCAATCCTTCAACATTTTCTTGAGTCAACATTGCAGATATAGCATCATGACCCCCATAAGCATAAAGGATAAAATCTTTACTGAAATTTGGGTTTAGGAGAGAAAGAGCTTCTATTAAGGCTTCTTTAATAGCTTGGAAGTTAACTTTTCCTTCTTTGGTCCAACTAAAGGCTGAACCTTTCTTCAACATGGCTATCAAAGGCTTGAGTAACTCTGCAATGTTAGGCAAGAATCTCCTAACAAAGTTAATCTTTCCTATGAAAGATTGGAGACTTTTCTTGTGATGTGGTAATGGTAGTTCTAAGATGGTTTCAATTCTCTTAGGATCCACTGTAATTCCTTCTTTGGATACTACATATCCCAATAGTTTTCCTTCATGAACTGCAAACACACATTTCTTGGGATTAAGGGATATCCCAAATTCTCTGCATCTTTCAAAAATTTGCCTCAAATGCCTGATCTGGTTTACTACATGCTTTGAGTAGATAGTTATGTCATCTAGGTAGACCAACACAAACTTGTACATGAGGCCCTTAAAGGCCATATCCATTGCCTTTTGAAATGTAGTACCTGCATTCGACAAACCAAAGGGCATCTTCTGATATGCCATGGTTCCCCACTTGGTGGTAAATGCAGTCTTATATTGATCCTCTTCTTTCACTAAGATTTGATTGTATCCTGAATAGCCATCCAACAATGAGAATCTCTCAGATCCAAAGACACATTGCAGAATTTGTTCCATAGAAGGTAGTGTATGGCGGTCTTTTAATGAGGCTCTGTTCAAATCTCTGAAATCAACACATAACCTCAGCTCCCCATTCTTTTTCTTGATAGGAACAAGGTTGGAAACCCAACTAGTATGTTTGATGGGGTAGATGATGGCACTTTCTATTAGTTTGAGTACTTCTTTATGCATAAGTGGTTCAAGCTTGGGATTAACAGGCCTTTGCTTTTGCCTTACTGGTTTAGCATTAGGCTCCAATTCAATAGGGTGCTGAGCAAGGGTAGGATCAAAACCCTTGAGGTCTTCATACCTCCATGCAAAAATATCACTGAATTCTCTGAACAATTTAGTGCAAGCTTGCTTTTCTGAATTAGTGTTTACTTTTCCAAATTGTAGGCTCTTACCTGGCTCCAGCTCTAAGTCAGCACAATGTTCCTGCTGGACTACCAGGCTAGCTTTATTTCTCTTGACTTCATCATCCTTGTTGAAGATAGTCTCTAAGGTGACAAGACCTTTAGGCATCTTATTAGATCTAAGTTGTATCACTTGATCACCATAGTTCTGTGATAATCTCTTTTGATTGTGCCTTGAAAAGACATCTTCTTCCAACAAGAACTGCAGAATTTGTTCATCGTTGTCAAACACTTGCCAACTAATATTATTATCAGGAATTGAAGGTCTGACAATAATCTTGATGTGCTACTAATCTACCTCTTTTGAAATGCTATTGGGAATGTCAAACTGAGATCCAATAGCAGCTAACCTATTAGCATTTTGATTTAATTTTCTAGGGATAGCAACGATATTGAAAGCATGAAAATCTTCAATTGCATCCCAAACTCTATGTTTGTATGCTTTCATGACATCATTTTTGGTTGCACTCATCCCTCTTACTTGGCTGACAACAAGTTCACTGTCACCATATACTTTTAACACTTTAAGCCCTCTTTTTCTAGCCCATTCTAGTCCATTGACCAGACTTTCATACTCGGCAATGTTGTTGGTGTAGGAAAAACTGAATCTAAAGGTAGAATAATACCTTTCTCCTTTTGGGGACACCAACATAGCACCTCCACCAGAACCATGTCTACTCCCAGCTCCATCAAAAAATAGCTCCCAGACTTGACTATCCCGATCATCTGAATTAGTGCAT
The DNA here is from genome assembly GCA_027943335.1 of Chamaecyparis obtusa. Classification (NCBI taxonomy): domain Eukaryota; kingdom Viridiplantae; phylum Streptophyta; class Pinopsida; order Cupressales; family Cupressaceae; genus Chamaecyparis; species Chamaecyparis obtusa. Next base: position 526,815 of record BSBK01002439.1, on the reverse strand, counting down.
TCTTTGAGAAGGCTTGGTTATATGGCTCCACTTTCTTGAATCAGATAACTCCCCAAACCAAAATCCCAAACAAGACTCTCTTAGATCTCTGAGGTTCTTTCATCTAGGAGAATATTGGGGATACTCTCTATTTTTTTGCTTGCTTCACTAATGGTTGGGAAATCATTGTCATCAAATATAGGACAATTAGTATTGATGGAATTGGACACATATGGCTGTATATGATGTAGTGCTAAGGCTTCTGATTTAATGGTGACTTTGGTACCATACCTTGTATGAAAGAGCATGTGAGACCAGTCGAAAGAAAGATAACCTCCTATCTTGGCTGTGAACTCTCTTGAGAGACATATGGAAAACAATGCAGGAAGATCTATGATATATATGTCAAGGAGAATGGAAAAATTAGGACTAGCATGGAGAATTAGACTGGTATCCTTGGCCACACCTATAGTACTGACTGAGGATCCATCAAGTTGTGTAACCTTCTTTTGGAAGGGTTCATATTTAAGTCCTAATTGATCAGCCACCTTCTTGGGCATTACAGTGCTAGTAGCTCCACTATCTACCATGCAATTATGCACTAAAGATTTCCTAATAATTAAATATACATAAAAGGAAGGTGGCTTTAAATTCCTACCTTGCATGGTATTGGCCTTGGAGTTGCTAGTTGGAGTCTCCTTTCCTTGATCAGTGTTGACCAACACTGGTTTTGTAGTTTCTTTTGCAGGTTGAGGATTTGCTGCCTCTCTCATGGCCTTCTCCAAAATTTGAGGTTGTCCTGGAATAGACAAAGAGTCCCACAGAGACATGGTGACATTCACCTTCTTCATGTTGTCTACAATATTATAAGGTGCCACAGTGTGTACTCTTTGTTGTGCTTTTATTATGATGGGTTCTGCCTCCTTTGGAACTTGGCCTTCTTTGTTTGTGATGACAGGGGCCTCCTTGGATGTGATAGGGGCTACTTGCTGTAGTGACTCTATAGATGTAGTGGCCTTAGTACCAGAATCTTCTCCCTCCATGTCTTGGGCCCTTCTCTTTGCTCTTGTGTAGGCAACAAAAGTAGCCTCATCATTGACTCCATTGAAATCTGGTTGCTCCCAATTGAAAAGAGCAGTTTCATTCTCTTGTGTTTCTTGTTGAGGAGCTATCCCACTAGAAGGAGCTTCTGTTTGAGCTTGTGAAGCATTTTGAACCATTAGTTCTTGGTTCATCCATCCATTAGAACATGTAGCCTGATTGTGGGGCTGATTGCAAGGGAAACACCATTCATTATCCATGGCCATATTATTTTGACTAGGAACCATATCCCTAACTGGATTTATAGAATTAAGAGGTGCAGGGTTATATGGTTGGAATGGTCTTTGATTAAAATTTTGTCTTTGCCCTTGATAGCCTCCTTGGTATGGTGGCCTATTTTGTTGATAAGGTTGTCCTTGATTTTGGTATTGTTGATTAGGACTTTGGCCTTGTGATTGGAAGGGTGGCCTGATGCCTTGATTTTGTTTCTTCAAGTTTGTGACCTCTTTGGTTAGAGTCTGCAACAAGTTTGTCATTTCTTGTATACTAGTTTGCTGACTACTCCTCACCTCTTACAACTCTTGGGAGAAATTTGTTGCAACATGTTCCTGACCACTGGTACTAGCTTGAGGTGTTGATATTGTGGGAATAGGGGTAAATGGGGGTACTTGCGCAGGTGCAATGGGTTGAAGACTAGGGAAGATAGGCATGGGAGGTCTTCTCTGTATCATGCCTACTTGGATCAAATAATTTTCAGCTCTGACAGCAGTGTCAAAGTCCTGGGGTAAAGTGGTACCACCCATAGACTGGATCATGATAGAGATTTGTTTATTCAAACTTTGCAAGTAGTACAGGAAGGCATGGTCAGCTGATGGCCTTACAGAGACTAGGATTCTATTCCATGTTTTAAGAAATCTACTATTATAGTCTGTCATTTGCTCTTGACGGTCTCTCTTTATAGTTGTTAATTGCTCAACTAGAGACAAATTATCTGATTTATCCTCAAAATGCTTGCTTAATGCATCCCCTAATTCATCCCATGAAGTAATAGAACCAACATTTAAAGTTCTAAACCACTCTAGAGCCTTACCTTTCAGAGATGTTGCTAATAATTTGGTGGCCACATCCTCTTGAGTAATGTTGTGTATGCTGCAAATGGTGGTCACATCTCTTATGTGCTCAAAGGCTGTTGTTTGTCCCTCCCCCGTGAAATCAGGTATACTCTTTAATGCCACCAAGGGTACATCATGATGCACTGCAAAATTTAATGGGCTCCCCTGATTGAAAGGTGCAAAGTTGAAATTTATAGCCATTGTAGGAGGTGTAACCTGAGGATTAACAACTATATGAGCTGTACTTGCTAGACTTGGATCTCCTTCTTCTAGATCTCTGTTCAGAGATCTACCTCTTCTTCTGAAATGAAAGAGGAAAGGTCTCCTCTCTGAAGTATCAAGAGGTGTAAATTGGACTCTTCTTGTAGGAGATTCTCTCTGAGTTGACCTACCTTTGTAGCTTCTTTTCAAGGGAAACTCTAAAAATTTAGCAAGCTTTGAGCTTCTAGTCTCGATCTTTCTCATAAACCTTAAACAAGGTTGGCCTGAATCTTTGAAACCAGTGGAGTCACCAAATATACTTGATAGAACAACCTCTAAAGGTCTGTATTATGCAATCTGTATATCAGAGATGACACAATCTTCAACAAATGAACTTCTTTACTGTCCCACCGGGCGTGCCAAAAATTGTTATACACTGAATTTGCACCTCTGATCTCAAGCTCTCTTGGTCTTGATAATCTAGTATAACAAGGGAATCATCTCAAGGTTGTGGGACCTTTTGCTAACTGAGATGAGACCTCCAGATTCTAGGCTGGTTCCTCTTGGATAGTCACCCAGATTTGCTCTTAGATAGGAAATGTAAACTTTGAGGGGAAAGGGATAGGAGTGCATGAAAGGGAAATGACTGAAGCAAATCTATCTACTAGGTGATGCACCAAAACTAGGGTTTGGATCTCAGTATAGAGGAATGAAACCAGTGAAAGACTTAGGTCTGGGAGATCACAACTTAATGAATAGGCTTGCATGAGTATTTCATTAGAGGGCCTAAAAATTAGACACAAATTATGACCTGCAAGCAGACATTCTCTTCAGCAAAAGGACATAGGAATGAGATAGAATGACAGGGGCTAAAGGATACCCACAACCTCACTCAGATCAAATCAAACATAGTAGTGCACAAATAAGCTGAAAGTAAAGGGGATCAAGAAAAACTAAATATCACTGAAAGCATTCATAAACTTCAATCCAATAAGAGACAAGCCAAAAAAAAGAAAGCACAGGGACATAAACATGTCACAGAATACTTTGCAGCATTTTTATTATCAATGAGAACTTACAAGATGTGAAAAAATAGAGAGCAAAAATGCTACAGATAGTTCTCCAAGAAAAGACTTTCTCTTTTTACAAAAATGTCAATTCTGAGCACTACAGGCTCCCAAAAAAGAATATATACATCCCCTGCACACAGGCAGGAATCAAAATATCTCCTTAGGGTTACATAAATCTGTAATAGAATAATCAACCCTAAAACAAGTCACTTCTTATCATAATTAAACTCTGCAAAAATCATAGCCGATCAGATATTTGTCTTTGCGTGCCCATGCCTACAGATCAACAACTTTGATCCATCTACCTCCCTGCAAGCCCACTCTGTCATGAATGTTTGAAAAATCCGATCAAATCATAGAAAGGACCCAAAAAGGCAGCCTAAATCCTTTGCAAATTCTATCCAACCACAACCGCCCTTGAAAATATCATAAATTTTTAGCTGCCACACTTGCAAACATTTCCCTTTGGAAGAAAGTCCATCAAAAATAGGCTACACCGCTTTGACAAAGCATTAGTCACATGATCGCATGAGCTGAAAGGCCTTCATGCGATCATTCGACAAGCTTTTAAAAAAATTTCTTGCCCTTCAAAAATGTCAACGATCGCATGATCGCATGGGCTGAAAGGCCTTCATGATATCATGCGACAAGCTTTTGAAAATTTGCCCTGCCGCCACATAAGCATCACTCGGGACCCACCAGACATCATACTTACCAAACCCTGCCATGTGGCCCAACAGGAGCTGACCACATGACTGGACCCACGACCACACTGCCTTGAAAAAGTCAGCGGTCGCATGATCGCATGAGCCTGAAAGGCTTCATGCGATCATGTGACAACCCTTAGAAAATCTACCTCTGCTTTCCACAAATGCTCGGGCTTACGATCACACTGCAAAAATAACCCCGGCTCCACCTTGGGTTCAAATCTCCTCTTGTCACCAAGTCGCCTGAGCTTTTCTTAACCCTAGGTTCACTCAGTGACCATGCAAAACATGCTAACCGCACTCCGCTTACCAACCTCGGTCCCACTTTGCCACATGTCATCCCTCTATTCATTCTAGCCACCACACCAGCAACACCTCGGCAACCCCTACCATTGGACTCACTGCAACCTCCCGACTCCCATCTAACGGCGGGTGTAAGATCACATGGCTCTCGAATATTCTTTGAGATCTTGCGCCAGCTGCTCATCTTATTAATTCATAGCTCCACTGCCAAGCGGGCCCACCAAAATCCTTACCGACAGTTGATGGTTTGTCGCATGATTGCATGCGGTGAAGGGGCCGCATGTGATCATGCGACCAACTACATGATGCCACCCCACCCAAGCTGTGAACCACTGACGGTTTGTCGTATGGTCGCATGGGCTCGGAAGAGCCCATGCGATCATGCGACAAACCGAAAGGTATTAGCCACTGACCGCCAGTGAAGTCCACCAACCCTTGCTTATCATTTTTCGCATGATCATATGTGGCTAGGAAGGCTCATGCGATCATGTGACCAACCTGGAACTGTTAACCTTGACCGCCGATCTGCTGATACCACATCAACGGTTGTTGTATGGTCGCATGGGCTCGAAAGATCCCATGCAATCATGCAAAAGCCGTCAGATCTTCTCTACACTGGCACGGCCTTAGGCACCGGGACCTGCCTGTCGGAGTTGCGCGCTTAGGGTCAAAAATGCAGAAGGTGCCAAAAACACAGAGGGTTTTTGAGTGAAGGTCGAAAACACACCAAATTTTTAGAGCTGAGAGGTCGAAAACACACCGAACTTTCAGACCAAAAGGCAGAAACATCCCAAGCCTGCAAAGAGGAAGTCAAAAATACACTGGGTTTTTGACACTTGATCATTTCACTTGGAAAACAAGGCTCTGGCCGAAAATGAACAAGAGGGAAATTTTGGGCAACAATAGGATAAAGACGCTGAGCATCAGCCTATAGAGATCAAGAATCATGAAATTTCTACCAAGGAAGAAATTGATCCTACACTGACTGATGAACAAAGAAGAGAACAAGTGTTAGCAAAATTTGTGAGAAGACACCATCCACAGAATGAAATTATTGGAGAAAAACAAGCTAGCATGATGAAACGAAGTAAGTTGAGACAAAGCACATATTTAGTTTGTGAATTTGAACCTAAAAATATTAGAGATGCACTTGAAAATGAGGAATGGATTAAAGCAATGAATGAAGAAATTGAGTAGATAGATGAAAAAAAACATGGACATTGGTACCAAGACTGAGTGACAAAAATATAATTGGAACCAAATGGATATTCAGAAACAAGATGAATGAGAATGGTGAAGTCACTAGGAAAAAAGCAAGACTTGTTTGTAAAGGGTATGCACAAGAAGAAGGTATTGATTATGGTGATACTTTTGCACCAGTTGTTAGAATTGAAGGAGTTAGAATACTACTTGCATATGTTGCACACAAAGGATTTAAAGTATATCAAGTGGATGTTAAATCTTCATTTTTTAATTGAATACTTGAGGAAGAGGTTTATATTGAACAACCTAAAGGTTTTGTTGATCCAAATAAGAATAACATGGTATGTAAATTGCACAAAGAACTGTATGGATTGAAGCAAGCACCGAGATCATGGTATGGAAGATTGCATGCATATCTTATTAGTATTGGATTTGTGAGAACAAGTGATAATATCAATTTTTATTTGAAAGGAGAAACTAATGACAATATTGTTATTGTTGAAATCTTTGTGGATGATATTATATTTGGAGGACATGATAATCTTTGCAAATCATTTTCTGCTGAAATGAGAAAGGAATTTAAAATGTCAATGTTTGGAGAGATTAAATTCTTTCTAGGTTTGCAAATTCTACAACAAAATGAAGGGATATTCATAACACAATGAAAGTACATCAAAGAAGTGTTGAAGAATTTTGGAATAGAAGATTCAAAATCAATAGGTACACCAATGGTCATAGGATGAAAATTGATAAAGGATGATCAGTCAATCGAGGTAAATCAGACTTTATATAGATTAATAATTGGTAAATTGATGTATGTTGTGCATAGTAGACCTGATATTGCACATGATGTTGGGATTGTAGCAATATTTTTTGCTAATCTTTAGGAATCACATATGACTATTGTTAAGAGGTTTTTGAGATACTTGAAGAACACACAGAATTATGGTTTATGGTATAAGAAACAAGACAATTTTGAACTACAAGTTTACACCGACGCAGATTGGGATGGAAATATTGATGATCGGAAGAGCACAACCGATGGAGCATTCTTTTTGGGAGAAAGGTTAGTTCCTTGGATAAGTAAGAAACATGCATGTATTTCTCAGTCTACTACTAAAGCAAAATATGTTGTTGTTGCTTCTATTTGTTCAAACATTGCATGGATAAAACAACTTTTGAAAGGGATGAATGAAGAGATCATTGATCCAGTGATTATATATTGTGACAACACAAGTGCTATAAACATTTCCAAGAATCTAGTGATGCATGCTAAAAAAAATCATATATCTATTAAGTATCACTATTTGAGGGAACAAGTACAAGAAAAGAAAGTGAAACTGGAATTTGTGAAATCTAAAGAACAATTTGTAGACATGTTCACTAAACCCTTATTGAAGGATACATTTGAGTACTTGAGGACTAGAATAGGGGTCACTCCCCTGTTTGTCAGTCACTAAGGTGATAAGGAGGTTGCATCAACCTATTATTATCAGAATATCAAATTATGTTGATGCATATTGTTCACACTTTAGGTTTCCTACAGTTGTGAAAGTTGGAATAGAGAAAATTGTATATTTATACATTAAGGTACATCATCTGGACCGAACAACAAAGATATTTGTGGCTACTACAAAGATGTTTATTCTTTTAGGCATTGTTGTCAAAGGGAGAGAAGGATTTCAATGAAATATCATTCAAAGGGAGAGAAAATAAATGGAAGATCGGAAAGGAAGAAGAAGATCAAATCCACAAGGAGAGTCTGCCTGAAATGCTGAAATGTTATGAAGTGATTAAACATATTAAATAAACAAGATAGGGAGAGCCTACTAAGCTACAACATTTACTAATAGAGTTGTAGTACAAATGTTTGGTATTCTATGGCATGTTTCATATTATGTTGCCATCAATGCCAAAGGGAGAGTGATAATCTACAACTGATTGAATAACTTGATGAACTGAATGGACATGTGAAAGACAATGATTAGAGATCACTGAGCTACTAAAGTGATATGTAAGAAAATTAAATCACTCAAAATGTATTGTCATTGATGTCAACTAGTTTTGACTATACTTATCATGATGGTTACAAACATCTGAAGAAGGAAAATGATAAATGAAAGAGAGATATATACATGAAGAAGAGATGGATATGAAGATATGGCTAAGGTATACATTGGGTAACTTATTGATGAGTCTATGACATCATGTTGTTGACTTGATTTTATTACATGATTTTTTTATGTAGTGGAGATAAGAACTAAATAAGTTTATGTGGTTGGTAATTGAATATTTTTGTACATACTGAGCCAGTGTTGTGTATATCAAGTAATAGTAATAACCGAGTTAGTATTCACCGACACATTTCTATATTGACTGAGTAAGAGAAACAATTAAATTTTATAACAACCAACTGAATTGATGAGCTGGAAGATTGTTTATGATTTTGAGGTAAACGATAAATTTTTTTATGAGGATCTAATAGCTGACAAAATTCAAGATTGATCGAATGAAGAAGGATGAAACATGTTGATGACACATCTGTCAAGGAAGCTTGAAGCAACAAAATGAACGATGGAGATTAAGAGGCAAAATCTAACTGATGAGAAGAAAACGGTTTATGAGGTCTATTTAAAGAGACATGAGATTCATTATTGAGTTTGGGTGAATTGAAGATTGCATGAGAATTTGTGTGAAAGAACTATTTTCATGCACCACTGATCAAACTGGTTACAGACAGAACCGAGTTGAACTACAAGCATTATCGAGCAACATGGTATTATTCACCGATTTGAAGATGTTGAAGGATATGAAGAATTGAAGTGATTATTGATCAGAGGAGGTATTTTGAGCTTAGCATAGATCTAAAAATCTGCAAATATTATTTGTATTTGAATCAGATCACTATTGTATCAGTTTAACCATTGTTATAGCTAAATCTCTTAACCGAGTGGACTTAACAGTCTTATTTGTATTTCAATATGAAATTCCATGAATGTTGTTGGTTTTCTTGTTGGACCCATAGTGAATGTTGGTCAAGATTTAACTGTTAGTGATAAATCCTTTAACCAGGTCACACCTCACAGTGTGTTTTGTAACCTTTAATAAGGTTGGCTCCTAACCGAGCTCACTTTAGAAGAGTGAATTATTTTGGGTTACCAGTCCCAGGTGGTTTTTCCCTTAGCAGGGTTTCCATGTTAAAATCTATGTGTTATGTGTATTTGATGTGATTGGATTGTTATTTTACTTTACACATTTCATATCTTGATTAATTGGTAATCATAGTATTGAGTTTACTAGTATTCGGTAAATGAACAAAAAGTTATTGTTGATAGCTTACCGAGTTGATTATTTGGTTGAAAAGTTTGAATATATACATCTGGAAGTTTGGGACTATAGGATAACTAGAATTAACTAATTCACCCCCCCTCTTAGTTATTTAATAGACCATTTGGTGCCAAGATGAACGGTTTGGAAGAAACCCAATGGTGCAACTTTCAACTGACCCTCACTACAAATTTTGGCATCAAGTGAGATTGTCATGCCAAATTTAAAAAAATTTGAATCTCCCAAAATGGAGAGAGGTTATTGTAGGCACCAGAAACACGATCTTGTAGCATCTCATAGTTCACTGATACCTCTAATAGGGTCTTAGATACGAGCCTTGAAATATCACTGCCCAATCGTGCTTAGTGCACCTTGGGGACACTTTGGTCCGACATGGTCATGAACGTTCTAGTGACTCTGTGGTCGAAATGAGGTTGTCATCAGGGTTTACCTGCCCAACCAAAGCTAATGGCACAGACCATTAAAATAGTTTGGAAGAAACTCAAGGGTGCAACTTTCAACCAACCCTCACTACAAGTTTTAGCGTCAAGCAAGATTGGCATGCCAAATTCAAACAAATTCAAATCTCCCAAAATGGAGAGAGTTTATGTAGGCCATTATTGAAATAAATCAAATCAAGAGTCATATCTGTAATTTGTGAAAGCCCTACTTTATTTTTTGACATGACTTCTTTTGACAATAACAAGAAACTAAGACCTAATGGAACACATTGCATATTGTCACATTAACAATTAACTAGGTTGGGTTTCTCATACCATGCCACACAACGTGACCTTATCAAAGACTAGGCCACACAATATCAAAAAAACATGCATATTCTCCTCATGTGTATATGTTGTATGTTATATATGTTTGTATGTTATCATCTAATAGGAAGACAATATCCAACTAGTACCCTTTGATCATACAATTGATTTCCTAGGTCCTTTGGGAGATTTGAAAGTAAAACTAGAAAAGGTGTTAAAAAGGGCTACTAGGAACTAGAGCATTCTAGGCCCTTGTGGTGTTGGTAAAATAGAAACAAAAGATTCAGTTTTGGTTGTGTTGGTGAGTGTCAAGGAAGTTAGTTTGGCATGTTAAAAAGACAATGAGACTACATTTTTTTGATACTAAATGGGATTCATAGGTGAATGATTTAACCCACATTTACACAAACAAACCACAATATAAATCAAATACTTTACTACTTTGAACACATTCAACAAACCATTATATTTTATTGTACAAGAATTATAATACATCTTATATAACACATTCAACAAAGCCTTAAGAATTTTTTTTTCAAATATTTGCATTCTTGCATTTATTTCATCATTATACAAGCTTGATTGTACACACCACCTTTCATACAAATTCATTGTATATCATTGATACAACATATTATGAATAAATATTTTAATGTTATCAAAAGTACGAGATATAGAATTACTCAAAATATTAGATACACAACTATATATCAAAAATAAGTGTCATTTCCACTCCTAAAGTGTATAAGTTTAACACATGGTACTCGATGACATCTACATTCCAATCCCTGCATTCAGAAGCCACAAAAAAAGTTAATAGAGAAAAAAAGAAGTTTATAGGTTGACAAAAAGATTATGAATGTATAAGTAACTAAACAAACGAAAGAACATGACTAGCCAATGCATACTGAATTTTACTGTCATAAAAGATGGGCTAATCAAATGCACACCTCAATCTTCTATATCTATCATATATGTATCCAACTACACTTACAATCCACATACAAAACCAAGTTTATTGGCTCAAACAAATAAAGAATAAAATTAGAATTAATTTATTGAACATAACTGTAATAAACATGGAAAACCTTACAGTGAGTTGAACTTACCTACTGAAGTGTTCCTGAAGGGTCATCTCTCTGCTTGAGGGTATTCAATATTGCTTCATGATCAATAGTACTAATAGTCCAAAGTTCCTTTATCTTTGGTTTTCCTTGATGTTTCAACAACTTAACATTGGATGCTATAACAAGGTGTGAATACATGAGAATGGTTGTATGCTTCTCATAGTCTTCAAATGAAGGAATGCCATTATTTCTAATCATGTATGTGTGCAACCATGTTCCTGAAACAACATGTGATCCTATTGGATATGTGAACATATCATCATCTGTTGTTGGTTGTACAAGTTTCTACTTTCCTCATACACAACGTGCTAACCAGTAATTCGATCTCTCATCATTACCCTGTGGTGCAACCAATACAAAAACATGTCCTAGCTATAGAAGATTTGAAAGATGGTCATAGTCAAGTGAACAATCCATGTCATCATTTATTATAAAGAGTGTGATAGATAAAGGAGTTAGACAATGTGGAACCCACATATCGACCCACTCACTTGACTCACACTGATCCCAATCACACTAAAGACACCTCAGATAATAACAAGCTAACTCTTGTGTCCAAATGGTCCATGTACTAGCATCTGAGCTTCAAAATGAATAAATTTTTGAAGAATCTTTTACGGTTTGATAATCCATCCTATCTCCTATTGTGTCCAACTTAGCCAACCAAAAGAATCTATGCATCGTTGAATCAAGATTCCCCCCTATGACAATGTTGAAGTACACCAATCAACAATAGAATGAGAATCAAGGAGTTTTGTACCTAAAATCCTCAATTGCTCCTTAACTAGAGCTCTCTTTACACATGCACCTTCTCCTTCATGCTCCCCTTTACCATGACCAGTCTCAAAAAAACTCCAAATATAAGGTACACCTCTCTTTACATGCATTCTACATAACCAATAAAACATACGAGCATTTTCTAATTGACCTGTGTAGTTATCTGACCAAATGAGATGTCTATCCATAGAAATATTATTTCCCCACACCCACTCAAAATAATTCTCAAAGAAATGTTGGACATACGCGTGAGAGTGAGATCTATCATCGCTCATATAAAATGGTACTCTATGATTATCTTCCGGTCATCTTTTGTACTATCAGGGGAATGTCTATATGTTACATGCACAAAAATAGAAACCTGAATAGAATTGTAATATTAAGCTTGCAACTCATTTTGGGGCTACAATGTATAGTTCTCTGCAAAGTCAATGAGTGATATAATAGTTTCAATTGGGAAAGTGTCCTCACACATCCTGAATTGTTGATCCAACCATTGAGACCTATGACTATGCCTTGCATGCTTGTAAAATATATTCCTCTTGAAATTTGAAATAAAATAAGCTACATTGCATTCTTTTGTAACCAAATCACATCTAGAGCCTTCACCTCCACTTTTCAATGTATATTTAATGGTTTCATATACCTTTTTGTGGACATTTTTCTTTCCAAAATCATGTTCGCGGCCCTCATGAAAACATTCAACAAACTTCACTAGCCCACCACACTCTGAGCACTTGTCATTTAAGCAATCTTTTCTATAAAAGTAACATCCATCATCTCTAGGACATAAAAAATGATCTAGCAAGTCTCTTGATGATTTTGGAAGAGCACTTGCACCACATTCCTCCAATATTTCTGTAGTATGCAAAGTAGAATGAAGGGATCATAACAATTCATGGTGCATTGAAAACTCCACATGATATTTACAAGTATTTAAAATCTTAAGAGGCACAAAAAAAAAGGCTTGAGGGCTTCAAAAGCTTTTTGTAATATTTTCAATGTTGGACATGTCTCACAAATTTTTTTGAACAACATTGTTTGACTCACCTCCAAATAATGTTTGGGATGAGGGGTGCAGTCTTGAATGTCGACTCTCAACTTCAATACATCCTTCACATTTGATGACACTCTTGGGTTAGATTGCCAAAATAATTGAATTTTATCCTTCATACCATCGGTAAGCTTCGTATCACAACGTGAAAGTCTCCCACCATAAGCCCATGTATCATTATGAAGAGGATCATCAAGTCTTTCTCTTCTTGCAAGTGGTCTATCCAAATTTTTACGATTTAGGTTCAAGTCAACACAAGTTTGTCTCATCAAACAAGCCTTTCTCAAATAATGAATTACTAAGGAGGTTGAAATAACCCTCCTAGCAGCTCTCTTATATTTTTCCTTGGTAGTAGTCAAGATGGAATTGAGAGCACTAAAATATTTCTCACAATAATAACATTCCTCTCCTTTTTCTTGTTCACACTAATCTTCAATTTGACTAGTATATGTCTCATCTTTTGCATCTTTAAAAATAGCACAAACATTTAATATTTCTAGACCAATGTCTTGTGGCTAAAAAATTGATCAAATTTTTTTGAAACCCACAACCGAATGGTTATTTCTGATCTCTTGCCATCAAAATTGCTCATTATGTTCTTATCAATTTCAAGTAACTATTTTGTTGTTCTTAAAGGTCTCAAATTTAAAGTTTGTGTTTCTTCCTCCCAAGGGACTTCATTTCTCATATAATTGGGAAGTGTGTTATGTTGATTTGGTTCTTGTGCACCTTTATCATTGGAAATTCCTTCATATTCAATCAGTGGATTGTCATTGTCAATGTCCACACTTCCATTGTCCACATCTACATGTTCATTTTCAAAACCTACATTTTCATCTTCAATCCCTACATTATCATTTTCAATATTATTGTAATAAATCATTTCAAATTCATGTTCTTCTTCACTTGAAACCACATTTAAGGGTGGGCCTATGCCCACATCTTCATTAATATTTAGCATACCTTGTCTCTTGTTTCGATGGGAAACCTTATCCATTTCTCTATAAACTTAAATCTCTTCATTTGTGAGTTGTATCTTCCATTTATGCTTTCGATGACTTCTACTCCCCATGGTGAGACCAAAAAGGTGTTGTAAAAACCTTTGATAATAGAGAAATTCCAACAAAAAGGGTGGAGAAAGCAATTTCTTGTCTTTTACAACTGCAATCCCATGAAATTATCTACAAAAAATGTGGTTCTTAGACTGAGGGACCCAGAGAATCAACCTATCGGATATTTGAAATCTCCCACTCAATTTTTTTCATTTTCATCTCTCTCTCTCTCTCTCTCTCTCTCTCTCTCTCTCTCTCTCTCTCTCTCTCTCTCTCTCTCCCCTAGGTATTATTGTTATAATATAAATATAAAAAACTAATATTATAGTATTATACAATAGAGAAATAAATAATAATAATATACTAATTTATATAATATAATACTAATATAAATAATTATATAATACTAATGCTATTATCATTTAATATAATATATATATATATATATATATATATAATGAAATTTATAACATATAGCCTAAAAATCTAAAATCATAAAATTGAAAAAAGAATTGAAATTGAAATGTTGAAATTGGGTGGGAGATATCTCATATCCTATATTATCAGATATGCGAAATTATCAGATACGCGATATTATTTCGAATATCTAATTAGGCTTGGTATTTTCCTTGGGTTTTGACTTTACAATGCCAAACGTGGATGGTCAACCCAAAAGACATGTTCACCATATTTCCTCTGATCTCCAAACTTCGACCATGTAGCTGATGACCTTTTTTTCAGCCAAAATTAATGAAACAAAAAGGGTTTCTTAAAGACATTATTAGCTTCCCATTAATATAATTGTTGTCAAATTTTGAGTTTAGTAAGTAATTATTACTTGTGTTCTAATTGAGTTATCTCTAAAGTCCTAATTGACAGACTAATTGAAAAACAGCTATAACTTTTAAACGGTTTAACCTTTTTGAAATCTGAAACATGTGTCATATTCTATGCTTCACCTACTATAAGACAAAAAAAAGGTTTTCAATTTTGTAAAGTTTAGAATTAGTAAAAGTGGTCAGACACAAGAGTTTTTTAATTCTGAATAAGTTGTAGCAGAAAATTCATAATTAATTATTTATTTGGGAAAAAATTACATAAAAATATGCATCACATACGGGCATAAGTCTACTAACTATATCTAGAATCTTGTGAAAATATATCATCATTTGATTGTGATTAAGGTGGTCAGACATACACGTACTTTTTATCTTTTTCCTGAAATTTTCGTACTACTGCATTGAAATCTAAAATTTTGAAGAATTAGATTCTATTCTTAAAATGTTTTCACATAAGGTTGATAAGATGTTCAATTTTTTACGTCAAGTTGACTAACCCTGATTTTTTAATTTTTCATTTCCACTTATGGCCATAGCTTGGTATACCATGATCCTGCACATACCCATTTAGTTCTCTATAGTCTACACATACCCTCTATTTCCATCCTTTCTTAGGAACTATGAAAAGAGGTGAAACCCATTGACTATCAGATATAGGATAGATGAAATCTTCATTCAACAAATTCTTCAATTATCTTTTGACTATCTCTCTAAGAGCAGGATTAATCCTCATCTAGGTTTTCCTTACTGGTTTGAAGTCTTCACTGATATAAATCCTACGTACGAGTACATAACTTAGGATCTAATCATTTCATATCACTATAGTCCCATAAAAAGTCTTGTTGATGAGTCTAAAGTAAGTTGAGCATGGATTCTTTCTATGATGAAGTTAGACTTTTGTTAATGTTTAGATATTTTCCAAGGGTAACTTCAAGTTGTGTTGTTAATTCCACCATACCGAATTCCCTCAGAGTAGATGATTGTACTTCATGTGGTAGTAAAGATGAAAATAGTCTATGGTTGTAGGGAAGTATGGTGAAGAATAAGGTGGAAGAATAGTCTACAAAGGACATGGGGTAGTTTCACAAGATAGGTTTTCTACTCCATAGTGATTTTGAATAAGAGAAGATATGATATCATCTTCTTGTTGTGTGGAATTGAATGGTTCTCTTTTTATCACCATAAGCTTCCTAACAGAATTGAATTCAACCTCTTGTTCTCCTATATCTGGCCATAAGGTCTGCTCTTCATCAATTTGAGGTTGTACAAGAGAATAGAGAGAAAGTTTTTTAGTGGAAAGACCATAAGAAATAGTCTTTTTTTTTTATCTACATGCCATAAAGGCATCTGCAGTAGAAATCCAAGGTCTTCCTGTTATAAATGGATAACCTCCCAATGTTTCCTTGGGTGAGGAGATCACAAAATCAACAGGATATTCCCAATAATCAAGGGTAACACCCAATCTTCTATCAAACTATTAGGTTCAATTGTTAAACTATTTACAAGCTACAAGATTATAGGTGTGGCTCTTAAGCTTGTGATATCAAGCTACAACATATCATATTTAGTCATAACATTGATGGCTTCTCCTAAGTAAACTAAGGCATTCATAACCTTAACCCCATTGATAAAAATGTTAACTAATGGACTACCTGGGTCAAAGTATTCAGGAATGGAGGCATTCTCAAGCATCAAATTAGATAATTGACCTAGTACATGGATAGTTTTAGGATCTTTCTTCTTTCTTCCTAGCTTCTTCAACTAGTCAATAATGTCAAAGGTAGAATCATCCTATAGCTGGGCTATTTTATTATCAAGTCTATAAGGAAATGGAGGTAGCAAGTAACTTAGAATGCTAACTCTATTTTAATGGAGTTGGTTGAGAAAGTGGATTGATAGATTCTTCTTGGGCCATTTCCTCTAAAGGTACCTCTGTGATAACAGGGGAAGATGGTGTTGGAATATTAGTACCTGATCTAAGATGGATATCATTAATGTTTATAGTGTATGCAAGCTACTGATTTAGATTTGATGAATAAAATTGTTGTTGTTGGGGTTTGTTATTGATATTAGATTTTGGTTGTGCCAACAACTATGTAGGTTTTAACGGAGGTGCATCTACTAAAAGAGGAGGATTTGGTGGCATTAAAGATAGCTTCTGAGGTTTTTTTAGGAAACCAAATGATTGGTTAGGCCTTTATTGACCACCCATCCAATGAGGTGACTATTTCCAATTACCTTATGGTGGTTGCCACTGATTTTGGGGTTGCTTCCAATTATTTTGGGGTTACTACCAATTCCCTTGAGGGGATTTCTATTGAGGTGTAGGATTTTGATAATTTAGCCACTGATCTTGTGGATTATTCCAGGGTTGGGATTGATAACCTCTAGCATTAGGATTAAACTATGGTTTCCATTGATTATTAAAAGAATTTGAAAAAGGAATGGTAAAATTCAAGGGATCCTATGGAATACCTTGTCTTGGAGCCCATGGTCACCTTTGATAAATGTAAAAGACTTGATCATCATCTCCTAGTACTTGGTTAAACTCAATAGGTATGTGTTGAGCCTCCAAATTAGCCACTATTTTACATCTACAATCCTTATTATTTTTCTTATAGAGGGGGTATAATTCTGCTAGCACAACCTCATCTTCTTCATGTTTTTTCTTTTCTTGCATATTATCCAACTATGTTGCCATGTTGTTGATAATGTCCTCTTTGAAGTTTGATAGAAGATGAGTTATTTTTGTCCTTGAGACTCCGTTACCATTTGATTTTCCCATAGAAATTTTGTATCCTCTTCCTTTCTTGAAAAAATCTCTATAATATTTGAGACATATCTTCTTTATGTCATCCCATGTTTATTTAGTTATATCTCTTCCTACCATTAGGTCTAGAGCTTTAGTACAACCTTCATTTATTCCTCTAAGAAAGAGAAATTTCTGAGACTCTTCATTGAGTTGACATTGAGTTTTCTTTTGCAGACTAACTAGGATTTGAGATATGTAGTTCTCAAAACTTTGATCCTATTTTTGTGTCATCTTGAAGATGTCATCCCCTCTCATATAATTTCCTCTACAATACTCCTTGTACTTACTCAAGAATGTAACCTTCATCTCATCCTAGTCATGCACAATATTTCTTCCTAGGCCCATGAACCATCTCAATGATGACTCCTTAAGAGTTGAAAGAAATAATTTAAGCCTATGAGCATTAGTAGTGTAGTCATAGCTTCTACAAAGGATGTCATAATCAAAGAGAAAGGTATCAGGATCCTTTGTTACGAAGCCATAAAACTTAGGAAGGGATGAAGACGGAATAATTTTGAGTTTATTATTGTCATTCTTATCAGTAATAGGAAATGAAAAAATGGGAGTATCTACCACTCTTGGTGGACCTCTTGGTTGATAAACTACTAAATATAGTTGATTATCAACTTGATTTTGATTGAATGAATTATTAGGAGGATGAATATGCAAATTGGCCAAGATTTCAACAAAAGGATTTGGGTCAAGAGACTCTTCAAAGATATTTAGACTAATAAGTTCTTGTTTTAGTTATTCAAAACTAACTTAGGCTAAAATGGAACTTTCAAAAATATTGACTAAAACAACTAAAAGTAACATGAAATGAACTAAAAACTTGACTCGTGACTACAATAGGTTCGTAGCTTGACACAATCCCCAAAAATGACACAAAAAATGCAGCCCTTTCCAAATGGATAAATAACTTGGTTCAACTCCTTTACTCACAAATTGGTCATCTTAACTAAGAAAATATTTTTCCCATGGTAAGGTTTATTTAATATGTCAACATAGGGGCATAAAATTGAAATTATTCTGCACAATATATGCACTAAGTCTCTATTGAGGCCATGTTAACTACTGCTAAAAAGGAAATAATCTAGGAAACTAGATGCCTAAACATAAACCTACTTGGTTACCATCTACCAAAGAATGAAGAGCATAAAAACATATTGCAGAAACTAAGTTTAGGTCTATCAAGAAGGAAACTACTCTACCTACTTTAGCTGCAAGAACATACACATGAACTATTTCCTTGTGGCTACAAGAATAGATAAATGTTTGAACAACAACTATAACAACTGTAAACAAACAACAAAATGAAAAGGATCACTCGCCATGTGGGACCCCTTGGGAGAGTGAATCTTATTTCTTCAACACACTATAAACTCAAAATAATCATTATTTTATTCATATGAAAAAAAAAAGATTATACATAGTACTTGGAAACTGTGAAAACTATATTGTTAACAAAAAGTTACATTAATATCAATCTATTGTTGATTGATCTCTCTCTCTAGCTAACCTATAAAGAGGCTTCAACAACTTATTTATACTAAAACTAATAACTTATTGACTACAAACTAACTGACCACCTCCAACAAAATAGATGGGTGCAGTTATTACATTGAAAGCATAAAATAGAGATTATCTCAACAAGGAATAAATAGTCTTCTTCTTATCCATGAGAGAAAATATAGGACAACCACCCCATATATTTTTTATACATTAAAACATTACTAACTAATTTGATTGGAAAGTAGGAAAATCAGTTGGTTCTTTAACATTGTCTTCATTTCTTCCCTCGGCTGCATGACTTGTTCCAAGAGTTGGTGAAACTCATTAAGTATTTGCTTGGTTGTTCTTCCATGTTGACCTATTCTTGTAGTGAAAGGTTAGGAGAAAAAAAAATGGAGATACATCCATTCAACATTACATACATTTATTAAACTTTAGATTTCATCAATATGGATATATCACATTGCTGCAGGAAATAGACTACTTGCATGTACCCATTATGCTTCAATTACTCAAAAAGGAATAATATAAAGATAAATATGGTTTAAAACATCAAGTATTTCATCCTAAAAGTATATAAGTCCATATGCTATATATGTCCATCATATACTGCTTGAAAACTCATAAAACTATTAAAGTAAAAGTCTTTAAACACCATAAACCCTATATTAGTTTAAAGAAAAGCAAGAGAAACATAGACAAAATAGGATATTATTTCATCCATCACTAAGATGGTAGGATATAGGCTACAAAATAAAATTTATTAGGGAAAGATTTTAAATGCTTCATCCAAGGGCCAAGGTCATCTTTGGTGCTTATATATACCATGATTAGTGAAGGAATATGATTGTTATTCGTTATACCTTTTATAAAATATTTTATTTCTAAATCTAGTATACTATTTTTGTTTAATTATTTATTGATAATAGAAGTTTATTATTTATTAGTCACTACTTTATAAGGAAGAGACTAATGTTTTCACCTATGCAAAATACAATTAATTCTTCCTTTTAAAATGGTGCCAAAATATTTATCCTATGGTTTGGAGTGATGTTTATATTACAATGATTTTCTTTTTTATTTTTTCTATTTTATGATTGGTTGACAAGATTTTTCTTTTTCTTTTTTTCTTTTTAAAATAATATGACGACCAATCAAATACAAGAAAGGGAAAAAAATTTATGGTTTCTAAATGTTTTGCAATCATATTTATGCTACATGCAAGAAACTTCTAGAAGTTTTGGTTAAGTAAAAGTGGGTTTTGAAAGGACCCAAAACATTTTACAAAGTGCTCAAAGATAAACCATTAAAATAATAACATTTAATGGTTGTTCCTTATTGTCATCCTTATCATCATAACATAAAAGATAAACCAAGAAACTTCTAGAAGTTGTTCCTTATTGTCATTCAAATATTTGATTTAGCTCAAAAACTTCTACAACTTACCGAAGACAAGCACTATAACCCTTGAAGATGAAAGCCAAATTTTCCCCAAGGTATAATCAACTTCTTTTTTTGGTGAAGAATTTTCATTGAAGGTTTTGCTTATTTCTAGAGTAGAATCTTTAGCAGGGATATTACTTACTTTCAGAGTAGAAATTTTAGCAGAAATTTTTCTAATGAGAACCAATTTCAAGTGGTTATAGGGTGTGATGGAGTTCATTCTACTATGACCAAGTGGCTAGATTTTGTATCTCCAAAATGTTAGGAATGAATGAAAAGTATTTTGGCAGTCATTCTGTAGCAGTTGTTGTTGCATTCATGACTTGGATTGTCATTGATGTCAACACAGTGATATTCTGGATATCAGCAGGAAAGCGGGTACAATTTTGTTTTACGCACATGTTGTATTGCAGATTAGCTTTTGTGCAGCTGATGGTATGTTCTTTGGTGTGTTATTAACCTATGGTTAACAACGCAAAAAGAAATTCATTCATTTATGAGAGTTATGAGCATTTTGGTGAAAGCAGTGTTTAGACAGTGTTTCTGTGAAGCGATTTTCAAAAATTGGAGGATATCTCTTAGCTGGGATGGAATCTGATTTTGTGTAGTTAAAGGGATGTTGGAGACTCATTAATGATGACGTGGTTCACAGCGCAAACTTTGAATATATGTTTGGAGAAAGTTACAGTATCTGGAAGCCGACAGTTTTATGTGAAATTTTGTGTGTAGCGTGTAGAATTTATTTTTTGTAATTGAGGACCGACTCATTTGTAATTATTTGAGTTTGGTATACATGTATAGCTACTGCATTATATCATTCATGTCCATGAATTCAATAAAATATCATGTCTTTAAACCATCCACATTTCTATTTTATGTTTTCACATATATATAACATATACATAAAAAACCATAAGTTCATATGCTTGAAAACTATAAATTCATGTCTATGTGCAATTAACTATCTAAAAAGAGGATAAAAAGTACTAAGAAAGATGGCTATTTAGAAGCCCATCATAGTGCATAATTATATGAAATATATATCAATATTACCTATAGTATTTACCTCAAGAAGGCTCTTCTAATCAAGAACCATTAAACATCTCTTTTATTGCAAGGAGAAAAATAATCCTCATTCTAGGTAAAAATGATGGCCTTGCACAAAATCCCCTAACCATAGAAACAAAGAGAAACCTAAATTTTTTTGTGTTAGAAAGTAAAGATCCCCAAGATAACTGAGAGGGGGGGGGGGGGGGGGGGGGGTGAATCAGTTATCTCATAATTTAACCATTCAAATACTTTAAACAATATAATTAATGTACTAATCAACCGTAGAAAGATAACCATACACAATTGCACAATAACACAAGATATGTTGACTAGGGAACCTCTTGAAAAGAGTAAACCCTGGTGGGAATGATGCCCACAAATTGATGCACTAATATGAAAGTTCCTTGTTAGAGGATGGACCCTGTTAGGAGTCTTATGAAATACATTCAGTACATATAAATCCCTGTTAGGAGATTTTGAATCCCTGTTAAAAGATTCTAACCCGGTTAAGAGTTTATGGAAGACAGAAGGACCCACTACCCAAATAGCTTCAAGGCAAGATCTCTGAACCCACTGTCCAAAAGATCTTAGAATTATTCAATAGAATAATATGAAATATATTACCTCCTTCACACTATGCCAAAACCACACTCTCTGCTACACAAGATCACAATTCCAGATCTCTGTACTCACAAGTCTTCCTTCATCACTGAATTAGCTCTTTTCTTCACTTCATGCATATATTCGCATCTCAACCTTCATATTACATATTGCAACAAGGAAAAAATTCCTTCTTATAATGAATGTTTCCTTGGCTAAGCTATGTTCTGGGTAGTCTTCCTCCTGTAGCCATAGGACTTACAAGAGTGTTAATTAGAACTTTACACCTTTTCCTAATATTAATGATGAGGATATATATGTATATGGTAGGATGTGTGCGCATTGATTATGTTGCAGGTGTTTACCGTGGGCATTCAAGAACCAACATAGTGGTGTTGGAATAGTCAAAGCCAACCGTGGGTTGTAGAATCTTTGCAATCAAGGCAAATCAATTACTATTTTTCTGTTACATGTAGCACGTGGATTTAGTTCCCTCAACATGCTATATTCCTAGAGATTTATTCATGTTTAAAGTTGTTTCTATTCTAAAACTTTATGAGTTTGTAACTAATCCTCATTTATGAAGTGATCATAGATTTGGGAGGTAGTTGTAATTTCCCTTTAAATAATTGACTGTTGCGACTCTTTAAGAGTTATTCGAATGAATTGGTTTTTGTAACAGAACTATTGTGATATTGTTTTCAATCAAGTGTAATCCTTTTTGTTATGGTGATGTAGTCAAGGATGGTGGATCCAATGAAGGACAGTCCAAACCTTGCAGCCAATAGAATTATACAATAGAATACTCAACACAATAGATAACACAATAATTGTTTCAAGTAATTTTCCTTAACATGCCCGGCTGTAAGGCCTTCTGGGTTAGGGACAATTACAATTAGAAACAATTCTGCAAGATCCAAATAGATCCAATACAAACTCAGCTAGTTAAACTCTAAAGAAAATTAGAAGCTGATAGAAACTCTAAGGAAAATCTAAACTTGAGCTCGCAAGCCTCCAAGAAATCTCCTTGTCTCAAAGAAAGCAACCCCTAGCTCTGATACAACAACTATCGGATAATAATCTGATCTGCAAGATCATGCAAGATCTTTTCCACAACTTCGCCAACTTCAGCTTTCAGAACCTCAGATCTGATGCACTAAGTCTTCCAAGCCATGAACCTCTATGATCTCCCAACCATCCTCTCAATGATCCTCTTATATGTCCCTAAACATCTACCCAAACATCCTATAAATACTAATCATCAGCCACAAGTCGGCTAGATGAAACCCTTAACCCCCTAAATAAATAATTAAATGCCATACAATTTAGCTTACAATTGTATACAAACATTTAATTCAGCATGTCAGCCTATAACAATAGCTACCAACAATAAATGCACCAAGTCGGCTCAACAAATTACACAGAACTCCAGTCAGTAAGCCAGAACTACCGAGCAACAATGAATTAACCAAGCATGCCAAGCATCATCGAGCACTTGTGTTGACTGAGCACCACAGGCATGATCGAGTAACACTTCACCGAGTGCCAGAGACTACCAATTTCCTTTAATGACTGAGCTTCCTTCAATGACTGAGGCCGTCGATCAAGGCTACAACCGAGCAACACTGGCCAAAACACAAACACCCCATGCAGTTTCACCGAGGACAAGGAATGCCCCTGCCCTAACCTTGGATACCCCTGCATCAGACACCCTAGGTTCCAAAAGATGTTCATATCTGAGAAGAACATCTTCTAGGATTCAACACGTAAATCCCGAACTAGTTCTTCACATACAAGTCCTCCACCTTTTATGCTTGCAAATTCTTCCACTTCAGTTTCCTCTGTCTCTTCAAGTCTTTTCTTGACAACATACAGGTCGGTTCTCCAAACTGATCATTCATTTTCTCTAGATCCACAATCTCAACTCAGCTACCAATACTCAGGCTTCTCCTACCGAGCGTTGTATCCATCAAAGGTATCAGTGAAAACTTCCTATCATCCTTCTCAACAGTAAACACATTTTTGACATAGTCATAAATAGCTCTACAATCATATTGCCAAGGTCTACCGAGCAATATATCACAACTATTCATCTTCACAATGTCACATAACACAAGATCCTTGTACTAGCCAATCTGAACATCAATGAAGCATTGTTCTCTTACTTCCAAAACATTAACATCTTGTAACTAGCCAATCCTATAAGGACAAGGATGCTTCATTCTATTCAAACCAAGTTTCTGAACCTAGTCCTTAGCAACAAGGTTATCAGTACTACCACTATCAACAATAACATCATAGAGTTTACCTTCAGACTTGCATCAGGTTCTAAACAAGTTACTCCTCTAACAAGGTTCCTCCTTTGTACCAAGCAATGTTTGCCAAAGTAGCAAGTTCTCTAATTCAGGTTCATTTTGAATGTTCTCATTCATCACACCAGTTTGTCAGTCAACCTTCTTCTATGTACACTCAAAAGAATGGTATCCTTCCTCTCCATAGTTATAACAAGTTCCCTTAAAGATAACTCCACCTATTTTCTTCTTCGTTTCCATGGGTTTCTATTCCTCTTCTACATCAGTTGGTTTATCCTTCACCGAGTGATCAATCTTTTCCTTTCCTCGGGAGTTACTAGGTTGTTTCCTCTTCAAATTATCTTCTACCTTCAGAGCATACTGATAAGAATCTTCAATAGAATCAATCTTCAGCATACCAAGCTCATCCTGAATATTGAATCTTAGACCATTCACATACCTAGCTACCTTTTCCTTACCAAGCTCTCAGTGTCTAGACTGAATAGTAAGTTTGTAGAACTCGGTATAATCTTCAACAGAAAAATCCTTCTATTTCAAATTCTACAACTTCTTAAACAAATCAAGCTCATAGTCAGAAGGTATGAACTTAGCTTTCAACTTAGTCACCATCAACCTCCACCGATTGATCTTTGTTTCACCTTCATCTTCTCTATCTCTTTATAGTTCTTTCCACCAAAGAGCAGCATGTCCTTTCAACTTTGTCTGTGCTAATCTCACCCAAAGAGGATCTTCAATTTCTTCCAGCTCAAAGAAATCTTCAAGTTCACCAATCCAATCAATCAGATTGTCGGGCTTCAAAGTACCAGAGAAAGTAGAAACTTCCATTTGATAACCACTACTAAATTGAGCTCCATATCTATGCAACCGAGTAGTTATGTCTTCACCAGATCTATTTCTCTGGTCATCACCACTAGATCCAACAGTTTCAAATTCTTTAGCAGCTTCTTCATAGCCATCTTCAGTACCAATATTCTGAGGTACACCAGCAACAAATCTCATGATCTCAGTGACCATGTCATTCTTCATCAATTCTATCTCAGAACTGACATTTGATATGACTTTATCAGAAATATTTGATTCCACAGCATCACAAAGATCTGTAATAGCTCTAGGGTCCAATCTTCTCAAAGGCATCCTAAAAGATATGAAAAAACCCTCTGCAACAAACCCTCACCGACCACCTTGTGGTAATCTCCAAGTTGTGTACAAGTTAGATCTCAACCTACCACCTTGAACAAACAACTAGGGCAAGATCCACAAGTTCAGCACTCCATATCTACAATACAGATTGCACACAATCTCTACCCCAACAAGATCAACTTCCAAAGATCAGCCTTGCTAGGTCAATGTTTTGTCCACAAGATCAACTATCAGCTCCCATAGGAACAAACCTTTAGCTCTAATACCACCTGATGTAGTCAAGGATGGTAGATCCAATGAAGGATAGTCCAAACCTTGTAGCCAATAGAATTACATAGTGGAATAATCAACACAATAGATAACACAATAATTGTTTCAAGTAATTTTCATTAATATGTCTGGCTATAAGACCTTCCAAGTTAGGGCCAATTACAATTAGAAACAATTCTGCAAGATCCAAACAGATCCAATACAAACTCAGCTAGTTCAGTTCTGAAGACAATCAGAAGCTGATGGAAACTCTAAGGTAGATCTAAACTTGAGCTCGCAAGCCTCCAAGAAATCTCCTTGTCTCCAAGTAAGCAACCCCTAGCTTTGCTACAATAACTATCAGATAATAATCTAATCTGCAAGATCATGCAAGATCTTTTCCACAACTTTGCCAACTTTAGCTTTCAGAACCTCAAATCTGATGCACTAAGTCTTCCAAGTCATGAACCTCTATGATATCCCAACCATCCTCTCAATGATCCTCTCATTTGTCCCTAAAAATCTACCCAAACATCCTATAAATACTAATCATCAGCCACAAGTCGGCTGGATGAAACCCTTAACCCCCCAAACAAATAATTAAATGCCATACAAGTCAACTTACAATTGTATACAAATATTTAATTCAGCATGTCAGCCTATAACAATAGCTACCAACAATAAATGCACCAAGTCATCTCAATAAATCACACAAAACTCCAGTCGGTAAGCTAGAACTACCAAGCAATAGTGAATTAACTGAGTACACCAGGCATCACCGATCACCAGTGTTGACTGAGCACCACAGGCATGACCGAGTAACACTTCACTGAGTAGTAGAGACTACCGAGTTCCTTCAGTGACCGAGCTTCCTTCAATGACCAAGGTCGTCGGTCAAGGCTGCAACCATGTAACACAGGCCAAAACACAAATACCCCATGTAGTTTCACCGAGGACAAGGAATGCCCCTGCCTTAACCTTGGATGCCCCTACATCATATGGATGAATAGAATGCTCATTTCAAGTTTATATCTTTTATCTTGATTGTATTTCCTATTCACTCATTCAAGGGGGCCCACTTGATGAGTGAATTGTTATGTTAGCGTAGAATTCATTTCCTTATTTATTTCTAAGTAAATAGAACTCTACTATTCCTGCAACTACTGATAATAGAATTGGTAGCATGTTCTTGCAGCATAGGCAGTTAGAATAATTCTTAGCCGTGATTCCCTGCTTTGTTAGAATAAATTCATTTACTAGTTTTAGCATAGTTTTCCTAAAGCATAAGCATTTGAGTTCCATAGATAGTCTTAGATTGACAAGGTTTGAATCATATACTTTGCGAATGTCATTCCAAGTTTATGTCCCTGGTCGATAATTAAATGAGACTGAATAATCCATTTAGAAATCATTTAGGGTGTCCAATCCTAAAATAGGCAGTCCATTGCTATGGGTTTCTGATACTATTATTTGGCCAAGTATTTTTGGTGTCATTGTCAGGGATGGTGTTAATTCAAACTTATCTTTGTAGTTCCATTCTCAGTTCTAATAATCTAGCACTTAATCTTAAGTAAGCATTTTATGCATAGAAGGAGAGACCACCTTGGGAGATTTCTTCCTCGTAATTACCAAGAGGACCCATTTGATATTTTTAATCCTAAATTTGAAGAACCCCAAAATGAGAACGAAGAAGAAGAAGAACCCTTTGAAAATCCATTTGCTGATGCTCAGGATCACATATCCTATTCATCCCCTAAGGAATCACTGCATTTGAATGACCTTTTTGCTGAACTTGAATACCAAGACAACTCTCTTGCTCTTATTATCTATTAGCCGCCACCACTAGGTCCTCCTCCTAGAATGGCTCAGCCCACCTTTCCTTTTCCTATCCCTACTCAGCAAGGTAATCAAAATTTGAAGAACATACCTACTAGTGCGCTTCCCAAATTCTATGGCCTCATTACAGAAGACCCTGAGACCTTCCTCTTTGAGTTTGACATTCTTTGCCGGAGTTATGACTTTACAACTAATGGCCACAAGCTGAAGTTGTTTCCATCCACTCTAAAAGAGGCTGCCTTAAGATGGTTCATGGGGTTGGGCGCCAATGTTGTAGTAGACTAGAATGCCATGAGCAATCTATTTCTTTCAAAGTATAAAGAATACTGTAGGGGTCGAGATTTGAAAGGTGATGACATTTTCAAAATGTCTCAAAAGGAGGATGAAACCTTGGAGGATTATGTCTCAAGATTCATGTTCAACCTGCAGCGTAATACACAGCACCAGCTAAATGAGGAATCTCAAAAGAACCTTTTCTTAAAAGGTGTGAACGATGGAAGCATCGAGGCTCTAGAACTGATGGTAGGAGGAGATATTACACATAAAAGCTGGGATGATATAAAGAATATATGTTTGAACTATTCAAGGGCCACTATGAAGAAAGGTAGGGGACTTAGAGACCTACCACATATGTCCAATGGTGGTTCAGGAGTATCCAAAATAAAGTTGTCTAATTTGTTGTCTGACTTCAAGCAGGACATCATAAATGATGTCGCCACTTAGCTAGATAGTATGCAGGCATGAAGGAAGAAGGAAGAAGAAGATGTTGTGCTAGCCGAATTCTACTCTCATTACAGAGAAAAGAAAAGAAATTGTAGATGCAAGACAGTTGCATCCGTGGACACTAATCCAATGCCCACTAAGTTTAAAGCCATAGATGAGGAGAATGGAGAAGTTTTCTATGTTTCTCAAAGGCATCCATGGGCTCATAGACAAGGTATGCCTCCAGAACCATTGAATAATTTTGGTTATAATAATAATAGTAGTCAATGGCCAAACCATAACCCCCAAAATTTTGCCCCTCAAGGCCAGAATTGGAATTATAATTAGCCTAATAAAAAACTGCACTATAATCAAGCCTATCAGTGACAACCACCATTTAACCCATACCAATAGCAGTTTAACTCCTATCAACAGCCACAACAAAGTAACCAGTGGCCACCTCATGGTAACTTGTAACAACAACCTCAATGGGGACCCAACCAGCCTAGTCAGTAGCAAGCTATCATGCCTCCACCTCAGAAGCAAGCTATTATGCCTCCACCTCCTATAGCCAATAGCAAACCTCAAAAACCAACTCAACTTCCTGCACAACCAACTCCGAATACTAATAACAAGAAGCAAGCTTATTCCTTGCAAGTAAATGATATCCATCTCAGATCAAGAACTACAATGCCTGGACCTAAGGAGCCTATAATAACTGAAGTTGATAATGTTGAGGACATACCCATGCACTAGCCTACTGATGTTCCACCTAATCCTCAATCTTCACCAGAGCTCAAAAATCCTCCTTATCCCCAAAGATTGGCTTAGTGAGCTCCCCCAAAAGAAAATCCTATTGCAGCTGACTTAATTGATCAACTTAAGCAGATGATGGTGAAAATTCCTTTGTTGGATTCCCCTAAAGAAGGTCCAATTTATACCAAGGCAATAAAGAAGGCATGTATTAAGCAACCTGGAAGGAAGAAAAAAGACCCTGACACTGTCCATGTCTTAGGCCAGCTCTTTGATCTCATGCTAAGAAAAGTTTTAATGCTTAAGTATTCTGACTCGGGAAGTCCAGTGGTCACCATTCATATTAATGGTATCCAAATTCAGAATGTCTTGATTGACCTAGGAGCATCAATTAATGTAATGACTAGAGAAGTCTTGTTGAGGCTTAGCATCATTGTTTTGTGAGATACACCTACAATACTGCAATTAGCTGATAATTCCACTATCAAGCCAGATGGTGTGGTTTAAGATATTATTGTCACACTAGATTCATTAGACTACCCTTCATATTTCATAGTCCTGTCACCCAAAGCCACTTTAGGAGGATATCCATTAATCCTAGCATGGCCTTGGTTAGCCACAGTTGATGCTTGCATTGCATGTTGCTCAGGAAAAATGACCATATCAGATGGGATAAATACCAAGAAGTTAACTTTGTATTCTCCAGCAAAACCCCAAGTAGAACTTGATCAATTTGTCTGGCCAAATTTAGATGATGTTGCCCTTGAAGAAAAATGAGTGCAAAAACTCATGGTCATTGAGAGAAATCCATTCATGGTGTCACAAGAAGAGGATGATATACTCACAACAATCCTTACCAACCAATATGGTTCTGAGGAATCCTCTTGTGATGTCCCTAATTATTCCCTTCAAATAGTAATGCCCCAACAGACCTCACATCAATCTCCTGTAGCATTTGATTATCTCCATACATTGTTGCCCCATGAAATAAAGTCTACAATATTTGCAGAAATTTTGATGTTGGATAAGGTCAAAAGAGTTGAAATTGCCTCAGGGAAAGAGTTAAATGTTAATAAGAATCTCACTGAATCTTAGATGTCCATTCTTCTCAAGCTTTTGAAAGAAATTCAGCCAACCTTTGCATGGAACTATACTGATATGAAAGGGTTAGACCCTAACCTTTGCACTCACCAAATCTATATAAGCCCTGAGTACAAGCTAGTGAGACAAGCCCAAAGGAGAATTAATCCCGCTTTGAGAGACATAGTGAAGACCAAGTTGTAGAAGCTTCTTAGTACCAGTTTCATTTATCCTATTTCTGATAGCTAGTGGGTTTCTCCTCTGGTGATTGTACCAAAGAAGGGGGAAAGTGGAGATTTTGTGTGGACTATAGGGAGCTTAATAAAGCCACTAAAAAGGATCACTTTCCACTACCTTTCATTGATCAGGTGCTTGATAATCTTGTTGGTAAGAAGTATTTTTCATTTCTAGATGACTTTAGTGGATATAACCAAATCCAAATCTCACTAGAAGACCAGGATAAGACAACATTCACCTATCCATGGGGAACATTTTCTTATTCAGTCCTACCATTTGGATTGTGCAATGCACCTGCTACGTTCTAGAGAGTAGTGATGGGTATTTTCTCTAACATTGCTGCCGATTGTGTTGAAATTTATATGGATGACTTCACTACTCATGGAGCCACATTTGAAGAGGCACAAGCTAACTTGGAGAAGGTTCTTAGGAGATTCTAGGAATACAAGCTCTCTCTTAATAGTGAGAAGTGTTATATGATGATGGAGGAGGGAGTTGTCCTAGGACACTACCTCTCATCTTTTGGAATTCGGGTTGACCCCGCAAAAATTGCAATTATCAACACACTTCCCACACCGGTTAAGCAAAAAGATGTCAGGAGTTCCCTTGGCCATTCTAGTTACTACAAGAGATTCATAAAGGATTTAAGCCAATTTGCAACACCTTTGTACAACTTGTTGAAAATGGAAGCCGGATTTGAATGGAAAGAAGATTGTGAAGCCTGATTCCAGAAACTAAAAGATGCTTTAACAAAAACACCTATTCTTAGAGGCCCTGATTGGAAGCTTCCATTTCACATCCACATAGATGTATCTAGCTATGCCATTGGAGTAGTCCTTGGATAGAAGGAAGGTACTATTGAACATGCTATTTACTATATTAGTAAAAACTTGCAAGGTGCTGAATTAAATTATCTTGTTACTAAAAAGGAGCTTCTAGCAGTCGTCTATGCACTAAAAAAATTTAGGCACTACATCACAAGTTATGAAGTATTTGTTTACACTAACCATTCAACCATCAAATACTTAATGAATAAACTTGCCATTAGTGGTAGATTAGCACGCTGGTTACTCCTCATGCAAGAATTTTATGTGAAGATAATAGACAAACTAGGCAAGGCTAATGTGGTGGCCGATTTCTTATCAAGATTGCAAGTACCAGATGATCCTGCAGCAATTGACGACAACTTCCCTGATGAGCACTTATTTTTTATTGATTATTTTAATCTATGGTATGCAGACTTAGCCAACTACCTTGCTACAAGAAGAACACCACCTCACTTCTCTCCTAAGCAGCGCCAACTACTGGTTGAGAAGATTTTTAACTTCTCTTGGATCTCAATCTTCATGTTTTATATAGGACCAGACCAAGTCACCAAGAGATGTGTTCATGAGGATGAAAATTATGACATTCTACGAGCATGTCACGATGAGCCGTGTGGCAGACATTTTGCAACAAAGAGGATAGCCTATAAAATATTAACAACTGGATACTACTGGCCTACTTTTCATAAAGATGTAGCCAAACATACCAGACATTGTGATAGGTGTCAGCGTATGGGGCGCCCAATGAAGTCTGATGAAATGCCCTTGCAGCCTCAGGTAGTTGTCATGCCATTTGACAAGTGGGGTATTGACTTTACTGGTCCCATTGAACCCTTTCTCATTGGAATTCATACATCTTAATATGTATTGACTATGCCACAAAGTGGGTTGTAGCAAAATCTATGAGGCATGCTAGGGATCACAAAGTTGTTGAATTCCTCTATGAGTGTATATTCACCAGATTTGGGGTACCCCAGGAGATAGTCACAGATCAAGGAGCACAGTTCACCCCAAATCTTATAACAGAGTTGATGTAGGAATACATGGTGCGCCATGGGAAATCTTCACTCTATCATCCCCAGGCCAATGGTCAAGTTGAAATAACAAATCAGGAGATAGAATCCATTTTAACAAAGACAGTTGTTGTTCACAAAAAGGACTGGGCTACCCGACTTCCTAAAGCCATTTGGGCATACCACACAACCTAGAAAACCACCACAGGGTTTACTCCTTTTCAGTTGGTATATGGAAAATCAGCCTCAATGCCCATTGAGTTTCAGCATAAAATACTTTGAACAGCCCTGGAATTGGACATTGATCTCACCAAAGCATAAGAAGACCAGCTACTACAATTAAATAGATTGGATGAATACAAGAATTCTGCACTCCATAATACGGAGTTGATACAATATCAAAGGAAAAAATAGCATGACAAGTTCATCCATGATAAGAAATTTTCTGTGGGTGATTGGGCCCTGTTGTATGATTCACGATACCAGCACACACCCAGGAAATTTCAAACCAGAAGGCTTGGGCCTTATGAGATAATATTAGTATTTGACAATGGAGCAGTTCAACTTTCAACCATTGACCCTGTGAGATTCT
The DNA here is from genome assembly GCA_027943335.1 of Chamaecyparis obtusa. Taxonomy (NCBI): domain Eukaryota; kingdom Viridiplantae; phylum Streptophyta; class Pinopsida; order Cupressales; family Cupressaceae; genus Chamaecyparis; species Chamaecyparis obtusa. The sequence continues at coordinate 494,101 of BSBK01002439.1, read as the reverse complement.
AGTTACTTGTAAATGGGCATTGCCTCAAACTCTACAACAAGCCTGTCAATCATGAAGAGTTCCTGCAATAGTTCCAAAGAAATGGTGACGCACATGATCTTGCAGATGATGAATCTGGGTCTCCTACCCAACATTATGTCGATTCTTGATTCCATTCAAGAACACCATAATAAACATTTCACATTTTGTGGAATTATTTCTCTATAATAAATTTCATTTCACATTCTCTCTCTCCTCCACCCATCCATTCCATCCCATCACTTCATCAATGCAAATGTAATTTTTTAGAACACTCTTCCTACAATGCTTCTAGGTTCATGCCACATACCCTCGTACATATTATATTTTATTCATTAATTTTTAGGATTATGCGTCATTTTAATTTTCTATTCTTGCATAGCCTAGCTTGGTGCGACCCATGCCATTACTTAGTTGGGGGGGGACATATTCTATTTTCAAAATTTCAAATTAGCATGTAAATATTGAAGTTTCTTGTCTTTATGAGATGATTGTTGTCATGTCTTGTTGATCTATCCTTCCGTGATTGCATCATCACATCTATAGTGAAATTAAAGATATTAAAAGCTTAAGTTAATTTCTAATGATATGTCGTGACATGTTTTGGGTGGTATCCCTTGGCACGAGTGAGCTATTATGAGATGTTATGCAAGAAAACATATCATTAGATTTCATGAAAAACTCTTTAATTTCATGAAGCAAGTAGCATTTGGTACGCTGCCTTTTTCATCTACAACATCCTGTGCTGTAACACTTTGAATTTTGTGATTTACCATTGTTGAGATCTGAGAAAATACCAAGTTTTGCAAAATTCAAAATTTTCTAAGCTTAACAATGGGAGGTGACCTTCAAAGACATGAGCTAGTGGATCACAAGGTTTTTTTGGGTGACGCATCCAGTTGTGAAATGTTTAGGAGAGGATGGTTGGATTACTTCTTGAGTCTTAAGGGGTTTGATGAAGAAGTTTCTCTGCAATTTCTAACCACCTTGAAGGATGGATTTGCGGTGGTCAAGGGCTTGAAGATTGAATTTACAGAGGATGTAGTGGCTGAAGTAACTGGTTTTCTATAGGAAGGTGAACAATGGGCGAAAGACCTCGACCTGCGTTTAGCTAGGGCTCAGTTCACTTTGCATGGTGACTCCTAGCTAGACGTCGATAGGAAGCAAGATACTTCTAGACTATCTTTGCCTTTGGAATTCATTCAGCCAGCTGTATTCATTATCCAATACTTCACCTGTGAAGGGCGCTACAAGTATTTGCAAGGCCTACATTTCAAAATTATGAGTCATCTTCGACACAACAATATACCGGTAAATCTTACCAATTTCCTGTTTAATATTGTGAAAAAGCAAGCTTCCTTAGTTCAATTAGGAAAAGACCAGTCTATTTCACATCATTGTTTGATAAAACTAATTGTGGAAAGAGAATTAAATAGACAATTGGTTGGGACATGGGAGGAATTCTTGCAAATGAATGAGGTAGAACCTAGGATGGTTGGCCCTAGAGGTCAAGGTGTTGGGCGAAGAGAACAAACATCAACTGGGGTTTGCAAAATTGTCCAAAGGATAGAAAATGTTCCTGAAGCTTCCCCTTCCATTTCTAGGCCATCTAGGAAAAAAACTTGCAATGTTGGTGCCTCCACTTCTAAGAGGAAGAAAAATAAAAGTAAAGAAACCACCAATATCCCTGAAACACCACCGTCCGTAAGGACTAGGTCTACATCTAGGAGAGACAAGGGTAAAACAAAGGAGAAAGAAGAAGAAATATCAGAGAAACCACCTAGTAGTAATATTGATAATGTTGAAGAAAACTTACATTCTCATGGGGAAGAAAATCCAAAAAATCCTCCTGAAGCAGCTGCAGAGGAAGCAACCACTAGCAGGAGGAAATAAAAGAGTCCTCTGTGCTCATCCACACCCCATAGAAGGAGAAGTGCAAGGATTTTTGAAAAGGATGTTGAAGCTCATGTTCCAATTGTTAACCTAGAGTCCTCTGAATCCGTAGAGAAGTCCTCTTCGAAGGAAATGTTTCAACAAAATGCAGCCAGTGACACTACATTCAACAACCAAAGTCCACAAATAGAAGTTAACCCTAGTGTTAACTATATACTTATTGGCAGTGATGAGGATTCTGAGGGGACAGACCTGAATTTGTAGATAACTCTGTTGGGTCAGATATGTGTAGGGATTCTGAAGAATCCCCAAAATTTGGAAAAGATATTGTTGAAGAAGTGCCCAAACAAAGTAATCAGGATGGATTGGAGATGCTGGCTAAGGTAGCAGCCGAGGCTAGTGAGGAGGGAAATGTAGTGAAAACTATTGTTTTATGGAAAGGAGAATCCTCTGCACCAAAAAGACCAATAAAAACCCCTCACTTGGCATCTAGTTGGGTGGATATTCTCAATCAGGAACCCTTACCATCACCAGATTTATCTACACCCCTGGCTACAGGGATAAATTTATATCAACAATTGTTGTGGGAGAAGGCACAATGGAAATTAGAAAAGGAAAAATTGAAATGGGTCATTAATGAGCAAGGTTCTCAAATAGAGCAGAAATCAAATCATATTGAGGTGTTGAAAGGAGGATTGATCAAATTACAGGACTAATTCCAGAGCTCATGGAATGCAGATCACCATCTCTAGTGTATGCATTATTCCTTAAGGAACAACTTGTTAATTTTAAATTAACAAGAATTGTAGAAGGGCTTAGTCCCTCTATCTCAACTCCCCATGAATTTTACAATGCATTCTAGTCTGCTCCAATGAATCTAAAAAACTTATTGTGTGAGTTATACCTGCATAACTTGGCAGTCCTTGATGATACAGAGTGGAACTCACTCCTCTATGTAGGAGATTTGCAGTTAAGGGTAGTTATGTCCTTGATGCAGAACAAAATAAGTAGGGAGCACCAAGCTGCACCTTACAGAAATAAAGAGATGACAGCTCCCTTGTTGATGAGGCCCGAAGTTCAGCATTCTAGGTGGACATATCTAGACTAGCTTTCTATTACAGCGAACTCAAGTGGAGCTAGTAAAATATATCCAGTAAGAGAGCAATCTTTTACAGATTGGGACCAACATTCCTCACATGATATTGCAGCAGAAATTAGTGCCTCTAGACAAAGATGGATACATATGTCACATGATCTGAAGTCAAGGGAACCTCACTCTCCATAGAATTTAACCCTTTCTACAAGAAGAGTTCCATAGTACATTATGCAGGGAAGGACACTCCATAATTACTAGTTTCCATTGAGCTTTTAGCCTCCTATACTCCTATAGCCATTGCTAGCAATGAATGATAGTGCAATAGATCATGATATGGCTACTGAAGTCCAGCGATGGGAAAGACTCAGAGCCAACCATGGGTACTTTGATTATGTTAATGATGAGTCTAGGGAGAGAACAACTAGTGACTTGAGACTTCGTGCTAGGATCCAGAATTTCATGGTTGCTGGGGACCAGCAATAGTTTAGTTGGGGGGAATGATGGGCTTCTAAATAGCCATCTTTCTTAGTACTTGTTATCCTCTTTTCAGATAGTTAATTGCACATAGACATGAATTTATAGTTTTCAAGCATATGAACTTATGGTTTTTTATGTATATGTTATATATATGTGAAAACATAAAATAGAAATGTGGATGGTTTAAATAGATGATATTTTCTTGAATTCATGGACATGAATGATATAATGCAGTAGCTATACATGTTAATGAATGTTTCCTTGGCTAAGCTATGTTTTGGGTAGTCTTCCTCCTGTAGCCATAGGATTTGCAAGAGTGTTAATTAGAACTTTACACCTTTTCCTAATATTAATAATGAGGATATATATGTATATGGTAGGATGTGTGCACATTTATTGTGTTGCAAGTGTTTACCATGGGCATTCAAGAACCAACATAGTGGTGCTAGAATAGTCAAAGCCAACCATGGGTTGTAGAATCTTCGCAAGCAAGGCAAATCAATTACTATTTTTCTGTTACATGCAGCACGTGGATTTAGTTCCCTCAACATGCTATATTTCTGGAGATTTATTCATGTTTAATGTTGTTTCTGTTCTAAAACTTTATGAGTTTGTAACTGATCCTCATTTATGAAGTAATCGTAGATTTAGGAGGTAGTTGTAATTTCCCTTTAAATAATCAACTGTTGTGACTCTTTAAGAGTTAGTTGAATGAATTGGTTTTAATAATAGAACTATTGTGATACTGTTTTCAATCAAGTGTAATCCTTTTTGTTATGGATGAATAGAATGCTCAGTTCAAGTTTATATCTTTTATCTTGATTGTATTTCCTATTCACTCATTCAAGGGGGCCCACTTGATGAGTGAATTGTTTTTTTAGCATAGAATTCATTTCTCTATTTATTTCTAAGTAAATAGAACACTATTGTTCCTGCATCTATTGATAACAGAATTGGTAGCATGTTCCTACAACATAGGCGGTTAGAGTAATTCTTAGCCATGATTCCCTGCTTTGTTAGAATAAATTCATTTACTAGTTTTAGCATAGTTTTCCTGAAGCATAAGCATTTGAGTTCTGTAGATAGTCTTAGATTGAGAAGGTTTGAAGCATATACTTTGTGAATGCCATTCCAAGTTTACATTCCTGGTCGCTAATTAAATGAGACTGAATAATCCATTTAGAAATCATTTAGGGTGTCCAATCCTAAAATAGGCAGTCCATTGCTATGGGTTTTTGATACTATTATTTGGCCAAGAACCCTACATGTAATATTCAATATTTTAAAACCTCACTCAAAATAATCTTGTAGCTATTGTCTCCAGGTGGATTCTTTTTTGTGGGTGCCTTTGTGCTCGTTTATACTATTTTCTCTGCAACTAATGTCAAATGAAGTGCCATGGATCCCCATGTTCCAATATGTCACTTGTTTCTACCTTTTAGATCTTCATTCATTTTGTACTAAAGATGAACTTGGCCCTTGGATGAAGCATTTGAAATCTTTCCCTAATAAATTCTATTTTGTAGCCTATATTGCACTGTCTTAGACATGTCATTTTAATTTGAATTGATATCTCATGGTAGGGAAGTCTAGAAGATCATAAAATTCTTATGGAGGCAATCAAGAAGGTCAATGTGGTTATCTCTATAGTGGCAGAGCCATAGATAATGGATCAGTTAAATATTATCAAGGGAATAAAAGAGGCTAGAAATATTATGGTATGAAAATGTTCATCGTGTAATTCATAAGAATTTCCAAAATAAATAATATTTTTCAATGAGAGACTATATTTATATAGTTTATAATGATTAGTGTACTCTGTTTGTAGATCTAACTGCATAAGATTTATTTGCATCAACATTTGGATCACACTCTATGCTCCATCACTTTCCCTCTACAAGTCTCTCATCCTATTGATGGATCATGAAGTGTGACTCAAAAGGTTGATGCAAATAAAAATTATGCAGTTGAATCAAGAAATAGAGCACACTAATGTTTTAATGATTTTTATGACCCTTACTGATGACCTCACAGAGATTTTTCCCATATGAGTTTGGAAATAATGTTGATAAAGTCCATGCAGTTGAACCAGCTAAGACCTTGATTACTAACAAGGAAAAAATCCATAGGGCCATTGAGGCAAAAAGCATTCCCTATACACATGTCTCAAGAAATTTCTCTGCAGGGTATTTTGTACCAAATTTGGGGAAACCAAGCCTCTCTATGCCTTCAAGGCATAAAATTGATATTTTTTGGGATGGAAATGCCAAAGGTTGTGAAAATATTTATAGATATTATTTTTGTTGATTAAATTTATATTTCCATCTGGCATTTTACCCCTTCTATAATCTTTCCTATTATATTGCTAAAATGAATGTCCAATTGTATTTGTGAAAGAGGAAGATATTGGTACTTTCACCATTAAGGCACTGGATGATCCAAGACTTGTGAATAAGACCTTGTATTTGAGTATTCCTTCAAATACTTTTTCTCTCAATGAGCTGGTAGCCTTGAGGGAGATGAAGAAAGGGAAGATTTTGGAGAAGGTCTATTTAATAGAGCAAGTTCTGTCAAAACAACTTTAAGGTTGGTATTATTAGTTTCACATAATTGGTAGATTATGGATTGGAATCTTCATTTTCCATGTGTCAAAGAAATGCCTTAATGAAATTTGGTGTCAAGGAATACCATGATTTTAGGATATGCAAATCATGGTGCTCTTAGCGAGGCTTTAGTTTTTCATTTGGTGTCATAGAATACCGTGATTGTAAGATGTGCACATCATGGTGCTCTTGGTGAGGCTTTATTTTTTCTCATATAAATACCTAAAAGAAATGTGGTCTTATGTACTACAATGATTTTGGATATGCACATGATGAGTTTGTTTGGTTTTCTAAAAGGTTTTGGAGACTTTTAACAAAATTCAAACTTATTAGGTGTGTTGCTTAATACCACAACGTTGACCAACAACCTCCCAGCCTATGCCAAAACGGGAACTTTGGAGCATGGTATGGCTATCTATTATAGAGTAATTAAATGTGGATTTTCTTCAAATATTATAATTGTCAGTACATTGGCAGACATGTATACATGTACACAAGGTACGAGAAATGTATGAAAAAATGCCTCAAAGAAGTGTTGTGTCATGGACTGTAATGATTACAGGGTATGCCATGAATGGCTTTCACGAGGATGCTCTCAAATTCTTTGAAGTAATGAATCCCTTGGAACACACCTTGACCATGTAAGTTTAGTTTGTGTTTTAGTTGCATACAATCATGTAGGTTTAGTGGATAAGAGCCTTCAATAGAATTTTTAAATCTTATTGTATTGTATGTATTATGGATCATTATGTATTCTTGGTTGATCTTCTTGGAAATCATAAAAATGGAAATTAAACCTCAGTAATTGTATGAGTTTTATTGCTATTTTTTTATTACAAAAGAAAATAGGTCTAGGACCATTTATAGAAAACATACTTTTTGGACCGCATCTTTTTTTCTTCTTTCAAACATCTATATGTAGAAATGGAAAGGTGTAATGATGTTCAAAAAGTACGACAATTGATGAAAGATAGAAGAACTAAAAAGATACCCGGATGTATTTGGATTGAAGTTAATAAAATAGTTCATGCTTTTTGCATTAGACACATATGACACACACAAACACATGATATATATGCAATGTTTGAGAAATTGTCTCAAGAGATTAAGGTAGTAGGATATCCTCCAGATTTAGGACATGGACTGAATGATGAGCCTGAGGAGGAAAAAGAATTATTTATTTGCCATTATAGTGAGAAATTGACATTAGAATTTTTGAGAACCTCCGAGAATGCATTGCATACCACACTGCAACTAAGTTCATCTCCAAGATAGATGCAAGAAAAATTATTGTGGGAGATGCTCATCTACATCATCATTTCAAAGAGGGAGAACATTTCAAAAAATGTGTATCATATTAGACTTTTAGTTCTAAGGAATTAGATTCTAGTTTCAAGATTCTTTTTTTGTTTCATTGAAGTATTTCCATCATGCATTGACATCATTAGCCAGATGGACAACTCCATCATTTTCATTTTAAAAGAAGATAATAATGTAACATTTTGAAAGAAACTCTATTATATTACTGACACTAGAGAACTTATTGATTTCCAATCAATATCTTGAATCTATATTAATTATTTTTTTTAAATTGCAGTGTGTGTAAAAAATTGCATTGTTCCTTTCATAATCTCTTACTTTTTGCTTTATGATTTTATTCTTATACTTTTGTTTGGTGTTAGGTAGAACTGGAAAAAATTGCATTGTTCCTTGCACAATCTCTTGCTTTTTCTTTACAATTTTATTGTTATACTATCTTTAGATGCTAGGTAGAATAGATGGTAGTTGCACTACAACCTCTTCGAGACATTCATTAAAATGTAGCATAATATGGTTTTGCAAGAAATAGAACCCTTATTCTAATAGGCAGAGTAAACCCTCTGATTTCAATAACTTCAACAATTTCAGTAAACTTAATTAGAGGTAGTTAATTTATTACAGGGCTTCAACATAGTGGCACATTGCTTTTTAAAGCTTGGAGAACATGTTTACTATTAAAATATTTTCATTTAGGTATATTCTTATTGAATTTCACTAGAATAAAAATAATACAAATATTTGTTACAAAATTGTTATAGCATTATGTTCAATTTGCCAAAGTTTGGCATTGAGCTTTTCCTAATATTTGGCATGGTAGGGATGAGAAATAGTTTTCCTTGCATGTGTACATCAATGTAGAGCAATTTTCAATGTTCTTGCATTTGGCAGGGACTCCTGATGTACCACAACCCTTGTTATTAATTATGTTTATTTTAATATTTTATTTTTATTAACATTTAGGTTATTTATCCTTTAACTTTGTATTTTTGTTTATTTTATTTTATAAGTTTTCTTTTTAACATATTCTATTTATCTTTAATTTCTAATAAACTAAAAAATTATTATTGTTTGTATTTAATTATTTATTGACTTAATAAATTTCTACAGTAAGTTGCCTATTATTTATTATTAATTTTATTTATTTAAAAAAATTCAATGAACATTTAGACCTTTTTATATATTTTGACTTCTTATTTTTGTTTATTCTATAATAGTTTTTTATTTAGACTTGAACTTGAAAATATTTTAATTATTATGTATATTATCTCTTTTTATTGCAATCAAAAGTTGGGTTTATTGGCAATGGAGTTTGATTAGGAAGATAATCCAAAAGTCTCGTTTCAATCACATTCCTTCATTTAATGGATGCATAGTTGATTTGAAGGTGATTGACTTCATGTACGACTCAAATATATGTAAAAATAAATCATTCACTTCTTTGGATTACCCATTGCACACCAAAATACAATTGCTAGTTTGAATAGATTTTGAAATCTTGGAGCTTATTAAAGAATGATTCATGTTGATTTTATTACTGTAATTATCTCTCCATCATAATTTTGTATTTTTATATTATTTAATTAATTAAATTGTATACATATTTTTTATATTAAGTTTATTTAAGCTCCCATTTCGGAATCGAACACAAGATCTTGCTATTACAAGATCTTGTATACATATTTTTATTTTTATAAATTTATTATACACAAAAAATCAATATATTAAGAAAAACTTCATTATATATTATATTTTTTAAGTAAATAATAATAAATATTATCAATAAAAAAAAAATAAATATATATTAATATTCTTATGATCTTTAAGTTACAAAAAGTAAATTTATTATTGTGATATTGTTATCAAGATTCAATTGTGTAATTTATGAAATATGGATCAATGAATTTGACTCAAAAACTACATATGATTTGAAAATTATCTCGTACTTATAAATTTATTATGTTAAAATAATTTCTTAAATTTATATCAATAAAAATAATTTTAAAAAAATTGGTAAACACATATATATTTTATACTCTATTTGTCAATACCCTATCACGTGATATCGTGCTCATTCTAGAATTAAAATTATATGGACCAGAGATTGATGTCTTTCTCAAATACTTCAAAGGTTGGGAAGGAAGTCTCTTAGAAGCAAATGGTGCTTACCCTGGAAATCAAGTAAGATGAAGATTGAGAATTTTCACGGTGAACAAAATTGCATGCAAGGTTCTATTTAGAGTATGGTATCTGATCTAAAATTCACCCTCTTCAATATTTATGGGCCTATAAAAATAAGGATAAACAGAGAATATGGGATTCAAACTCTCATCGCCTTCAATCTAGTGATGGAAAGTGTGTGATGGTTGGAGATTTCAATGCCAGACTTTCCAATTTTGAAAATTTTGGTGGTTTAACTAGGATTTCTAATCCTAGATTGATTGAAGTTAGTACTAGCGATCTCACAAAAAATCCCCATTTCACTTTGAGAGAATGTGGCTCTGTCACCCATTGATTATGGACAATGTCAAGCAGTGGTGGAAAGAATCAGACATATTCTGAGGCATAGAGATGTTTCAATTCAATAAAATACTTCATTTTAAAGGAAAACTAAAAGATTAGAACCAAAAATTTTACATTTTTTTTGGGTGAAAAAACAAAGAATTGAATCTACTTTACAGGAAGTGAGTGGAAAGGTAATTGACTATGGTATGACCTTCAAAGAATATGAGGAAGAGAAGAGTTTAAATTGGATGAATATGAAGAGATTTTAATGGCCCACGAGGAATGTTATTGGAGGTCAAAATCCAGGGAAACATGGATTCTTGAAAGTAAAAATAACACAAGTTTCTTTCACAGATCCATAAAGATGAAGAAAACTGGGAACAAAATTGATTAGATCAAGTCCCTAGATGGCCGATGGACTTCCAATCCAAAAGAAATCTAGGACATGGGTGTTGATTACTTTGTTCAATTGTTGGGAGGCATCAATTGCTCAGAGCAGATTGATCTAGATTGCATACCAACCTTGATAAGAAGAGAAGACAATTTGATGTTATATGATCAAATTTTGAAAGTTGAAGTTAAGATGGATGTCTTTCAGATGCATCTCGAAAAGTTCCTAACCTTGATGGATTCACAACACTCTTCTTCCAAAAATGTTGGCCTTTCATGAGCTAAGATATACTGAAGGTGGTTGAGGAGTCTAGGAAGAAACATAGAATACTAAAAGATTTAAACAACACTAATATTGCCCTAATTCCAAAGAGCTCACAGTGTGAAACTTTCAAGGACTTCAGGCCCATAGCACTCTGTAATTCTATATATAAGATTGTTTCAAGAGTAATGGCAAATCGTCTGAAGAAGCTTCTTCCAGACATCATAACCCAGGAACAATGTGGCTAGGAATTGAAGCTGTAAATGAGTTAAGGTCGTTTATGCATCAACTTTTTTTTGGCTGATACTCTATTAATGGGTAAGGCCACAATTGAGGAATTGCTATCAATTAAAGAGGTCCTCAAGTTGTATTCTTCAACCCCGGGTCAGCTTATCATTGAACACAAATTATGAATATAATTTTTCAACACTATAATGCAATCTAGAGAAGGATCACAAATATTCTGAGTTTTCAAATTGAGCAACTTCTTGCAACATATCTGGGAATTCTACTTTTTTGTGGCTCAACAAGGGATATACTATGGAAAGATATTTTGGAAAAATGTGAGAAAAAGACTATGAACTAGAAAGGGCATTGGCTCATAAAGTCTAGGTGTATTACTATGCTAAAATATGTTATCGCAGTCATCCCAACCTATATGTTGTCCTACATTGAGATTACCAGTAATACATGTGGAAAAGAGATTGACTTCCAAACAAGGTTGTTTCCTTTGGGTGGTCGCCAATGATAATAGGTGTATTCCATTAGTAGCATGGGATGAAATAACTAAGAGAAAAGAAGTAGATAATTTGACTATCCATGATATCCTCTGCCAGAATAGGGCCTTGGGAGCCAAGCTGATTTGGCAGATATATAAACACTCGGATGCTCTCTAGCGTAGCTTCTTGCAACTTGACAATGGGGATAGCTCTATAATCTTGACAATTGTCGACCCCCCAAAGGGATTCTCAATTTGGAATTTTATGTGCGAGCGTCAACCTTTGATTACAGATCATCTTATCCTAAAAGGTTGGAAAGGGTGACAAGACCCCTTTCTAGAATGATTCATGGACTGGCAATAACGCCTTTTTCATGCTCAAAGGTATACATGAAGCCCATCATATCACTAAAACTATGTATGACTATGTGATCAAGGATTACATGAAACCAACGATAGAGGCTATAGGTGCAAGATTTAAATGGAAAAGTTTTGACATGCTGAACAAAGGCTTAAGAGATAAGATACTATAAGAGTTGGGCAAGAGACATGCTAAGAAATGACAAAGATGATATCATCTGGTGCACAATGAAATTAGGTGAATACTCTACTAGATTTGGCTACTTGGTCTCCAGAATTGATAGGGAAGATTGCAAGTGGCCAATTAAGATGATTTGGAACAAGAACATACTGCTAAAGGAAAGTGCCTTTTCTTGGTTAGTAATGCAAAAATGTTCTCCCACTCATGATTGTTTGGAGAAGTCTAGATTCTCTGGGCCATTTAGATGTCCCTTTTCAAAATCCGCTGAGGAATGCTTGATCATGTTTTTCTGCAATGTGACTTTGAAAATAATAGTTGGAGGAGAATTGAGATTAAGCTTGAGTGGGAAGGTCCCCTTCCCCTTGCAAATAATAGTTGGAGGAGAATGTAGATTAAGCTTGGCTTACATACCGACACTAGGTTGGAGATCTTATGAATTCCACATCTAGTATCTTTTTGAGTTTAGCCTTGACTAATAGTGCTATCTTTGGGTGCATTTTTCAGATCTTTTTCTTCACAGGTCTTTGCTAGAAGATTGTTGAGCATGTCAAAGTTTGGGATTTGGGTGTGCTAACATTAATGTTTTGTCATTGATGTCAACATACTGATTTCTATTCCAGATAGTGTGTTTAGGATGTTTAGTAGAGAGGATTGTAGTTGATCAGATGATATGTTGCGATTGTAAGGTATTTTTCACGAGTGTCTGTAGACCATCTACAAAGGTTCACAGAAGTTGGTATGACAGTTTGAGTAAGGAATGATCAAGTTTCTCGTTGCTAGTGTCACAATGTTCTTATGAACAATGGACGGGTACTTGGTTTGGTATGACTTGGATTTGATGTTTCAGAGGTTGCAAAGCTAGTGGTTACATGGTGCCTTATCATTATGTTCACAACTAGTGTTGTTCATGATTTAGAGTACGAAAAGCTATCTTTTGAAATGTACGAGTTCCGTATTTTAATGTTTATGTTGATCAAAGATAAAGATGAGTTTGAATTTCATATTGGAGATGATGCGAAGGTTTTGGATGATATTCATGAATTGCTTGTTGGTGTTCTTGGATTGTGTTATGATCATGTTGCTGGTCTACATTGGTTGAGGTGATCGGTTTTGTTGTTTTTGTTTTGTGTTGGTGTTTCTTCATTTAGGTCCTAGTCGACTTGATGGAGTAACGTGTTGTGATTCTTGATGCTTTCTTGATGACACATATGCGTGTTATTGAAAGAATATTTGGCTCCTATATAAGTCTTGGCCGATTTTATTTGGATCACATTGGAGATTAAGCATAATGTTTATATCTTTTATTGTATTAGGTCTTAGTTGACCTAGTGGTTGATTATTCTTTGTAATTGGTATAAATGAGAGATCATTTTGTAATTTTAGAGAGAGTATGTGATAGAGAGATGTTGATATTTGTATTCTTCATTTGAAGCAGAGTTTGTACTTCATTGGAACTATTTTGGCATAAGAGATTATATTTGTCAGTCCAGTTGTAAAGGACTATATGTCCATCCTATTGTAATTGAAGATAGATTAGTGAACCTGACTAAGGGCCAAATCTGAGATTGTATTGTGAGCAATGAGCTCTAGGCAGTGTGCCTATTGATTTGGCTATAAGCCTTTGGTTGCAAGTGCATCCTTTATTCTCTATTTTCTCTTAATCAGGCAATACTTTTAGAAAAGTACATTCATCTAGTGGGTTTGACTCCCACCGGGGTTTCCCTTAACCGGGTTTCCTCGAGAACAAATCTTAGTGTTCTGTGTTAAGGGTAAGTGCACAAAGATGGGGGACCAAAACAAGGTTATACGATGCCACTTTTTTTTTTTGAAATCAACAAACTCTGAACTTCAACAAGAAATTGAAGATAGTTAGACTCAAAATTTTAAGATGCGACAAGAACAAGAGTTGTAATACTCTAAATCTAGTTCCTAAATTACTAATTTATTTTGAAAATGGTGCAGATTAAGGCCCTTAGAAAGGGGGAGCACAAAAAGTGGTCCTATTTTTTGTGGAAAATCATAACATAGCATCTGGTGTGCTCCCCCTAAAATGTTAACTTTTTTTAAAAAAAATTTTAATCGCTCTGGTGAGAAGTTAGCTAACACCACTTAGTTTATCCTAGATTTTTTGCTAATTTTTTAATAAATGTATATTTTTTTATGAATTTACGAAGTGTGCACATCCTAAAAACGTGAAATTTTTGTGTGCTCCCCCTAGAAATCATTTAAAACTAATCGAAAATCATTCTATTTTTTTTTAAAGTGTGTAGAATGGAGTCTAGTTTCTAAAAAAGTAACTTGTTGTAAAATTTGACAAGTGAGCCAAAATCTATGCCCAAAATACTACACATTTTTTGACAAAAATCAAACATACATACAAAAGAAATTAGAGATGAAAAACTTAACATTATCAAAATTCAAAATAAATTATATGGTTAGATAGCTAACAAAGAGGTCTACAATATCACGTCATCTGATTTTAACGTTATTGAACCACGAGTAAACCTGACAAGGAGCACACAAAAAAATATGCCATTTTTTTGTATGTCTGCTGGAAAACATGTCTTAGGCCTATTTGAATCCTCCAAGCCTTTCGGTTGGATCTCTAAAGAAAATCCAAGCCTTAGGCTTGGTGGAATCCAATGTCTTAGAAAGCGTGTGCACCCTATAGTGTGAGCACGCTATAGTGCGCATGTGCTATTAAAATCTATGACTTCCATAGGGCGTGCATGCTATAGGGTGTGCACCCTATTCAAGTCATAGATTTGAATAGTGAGAGAGAAAGAGTAAGGTGGAGGGGCTAAGAGAGGAAGAGAGAGAGTGAGAAGCTAAGAAGGATAGGGGAGAGAGAGATAGAGAGAGAGAGAGAGAGAGAGGGAGAGAGGGAGAACCTGGGAAAGATAGAGGGAGAAAGGGTAGGAAGTTGGGAGAGAGCATGAGAGAGACACTGAGAGAGGGAGATGAAAGAGGGTGACAAGATTCTCTCTCTCTCTCTCTCTACACTTTTCTAGTTTTGCATAGGGAGCATAAACTGTAGCACGCTCATGCTATGCAAGACTAATATAAATGGTCTTATCTGTTAGAGATCTCATGAAAGAGACCCACTTTTTCTATAAAATGTCTGATTCATGCATTTTATCTGACAAATATTCACTTTTCATGGTGTTGAAGGTGACAAAGAAGCATATTTCATCAATTTGCACCATCTTTTTATTTAAAAATCATTATCAAATTGTGGAAGACAATCATTCTTCACTGAAATTTATCGATTGAGGTAAGTTTTTTAATTTTTTATATGTGAAATGTGAATAAAGAGTCTTTTGGTTTATAATTGGTATGATATGGACAAGTGTTCAGTACATAATTTGATATAATTGTAATAAATTAATATTATAATTTGTCATATTGTAAGAGATTTATATTATAATTTGACTTATTATAAGAGATTTATATTATATTTTTAAAATTGTAATCAATTCATATGTAGAAATCATCTTCATGCCTCGAGGAAATGAGCAAAGACTTTAACACTAGAAGAGCATGAAAGAGCCAAAGAGAAGAAAAGGGAAAGAATGAGACAATTTCGTGAACAAAAAAATTTGGATAGGTACCATAGAAGAAGATTTTTCTTTGGATGAGGAACATGAAACATCAATAAAAAGTAAGAGAGAATTAGAATTGGAAACAAAAATACAATGAATGAGAAACTTGCGTGCAACAAGACAATTGAATTATGAAGATGCGGGCACATCATCTATGAGTTCCCAAGTTGAAGAGACATCATCATCTAATGTTGGAGGCACACCATTGTGTCATGTTTAAGGCACACCATTGTCTACTTTCGAAGGTGTGGACACACCCTTGTATCATGTTGAAGGCACACCATTGTCTAAATCCCAAGGTGTACGCACCCCCTTGTATCATGTTAAAGGCACACTATTGTCTACATCCCAAAGTGGAGGTACACAATTGTATCATGTTGAAGGAACACCATTATCTACATCCAACGGTGTAGACACAACATCGTGTCATGTTGAAGGAACTCAAGATGGTATGCAATTCACACATAATATTTTTGATGCTCCTAGAATTATTTATAGAAAGCCAAAATATTTCATTGATATTGATACTAACATTTTGCAAGCAATGCCTGACAAGATTCCCAAGTGTACTTGTCAAAGAAATGCTAATCGTATTTGGAGATTAGTTTTTGAGAATTTAAACATGACAAGAAGATGTCTTGGGCTAAGAACGATGGATGAGTCAAGTGAAAAATCTATTGTAAAGAATATAATGACTGCATATAAGAGTGTGGGTTCTACATCACACATGAAATATAGTAATGTCACACGATGTGTACTTACATCAATAATAGTAAGCACTCAAATGAAGAAATCTCGACTCATTATAAATACAAGCAAAATATTGAAAATAAGTAGAAAGTCTCTAATGAGAGCCCTAAGAAGGCGTCAAAGAATGGAAGATCCAAATAGCAATGAGTTATGGGCATTTTCCGGTAGACTACAACGAAAAGATAAAGCAATTGTTGAAGCTTTGAAATCCTTGATTGAAGAATTTTGGAAGAATAACACATGGGTATCTCCTAATCAAAGAGATGTTGTAAGGTGGATTGGTAGTCTAATTCATGTTCCACATCCAAAACATTTTTTGGATTCAACTCAGACACAATTCTTTACAAAATTTATGCATATGTATCCTCAAATTAAAATTAGTCAGAGATATTTTGAAATGTGTAAACCTTTGTATGTGAAGATAAATCACACATGCACAACTTGTTGTTGTAGGGTACATATATAATTTTCTAACCATTTTGAAGTTTATAAGAATATATGTTGGAGATTTTCCAGCAGGCTAGTACTGACTGTATGTTTGTCATTGATGACAACATATGGTAAGTAGCATGCATGGAAGACTTATGAAGTAAGATTTTAGTATATGTTGTATGGACATGTTATCAACATGATATCATGGGCACAGAGGTTAACTATTAGTACAGACAGTTATATAGCAGCTTGTATTAGTAGTGTTCCTGATGGAGTAACAGGGAGTGTTCTATGTATGGTTGTCCGTACAATTATCATGGATCCTGGCACAATTGGATATATGATGAAGACATGTTAGTGATGGTACATTCATGGATGCAGAGTTTGATGATCAGTAGAAGTAAAGTTATGCAGTCGCTATTCACCAGTAGCAGTTTCTTGTGTTTGTTCAGAAGAGCTGATAGAGATTATATTGGTTCTAGAGTTGTGCCTATCCTTTCAGTATGTTCCCTTGGATTTAAGCTTGGAGAAAAGTTATTGATGTTTAGTTAAGAGTGCATGAAGTAGTTCAGCTTGAGGAGAAAGATATAGTTATTTTAGTAGAGCCGATAGTGTGTAGCGTGCGTCCATAATTATCTTATTGGACAGGTCCTATAATGTGTTGTGTGCTTAGTAGAGCTGACTAAATTATTAGTGGAGTTTGTTATGGCTTCTCTAATATGATTTCAAGGTGGTTCTAATAGGTCAACTTGATTATATCATTTAGAGGAAAGATATTTATAGGCAGTCATTTGTGATTGCTTGAGTGTGGTTCACAGTTGATTGTGAAGAGCAGAGCAGAGTGTGTGAAGTGTTGACCCATCAGAAGAAGGTCTATGTGACCAAGTCAAGTGTTTGTGCTATACATTGGAATTGATCCAGACAACAGGCCTAAGCGCAGTTCACCAAGATCCAAATATAGTGTGTATATATTATTCAGAAGGTTGTAGCTTTCGCCCCTTTGAGTAGTGTGCTCTCGAACAATGCATCCTCTCCCCTAATATGGACTATTGTAAAAGACACCTAATAGGGTCTAACCCTTGACCAAGTCTACTATACTAAATGTATTGTAAAGAACTCCTAACAGGGTTAATGATCTTCTAACAAGGATCATAATACACTAGTGCAGAATATTAGTGGGTGTTAATTCCCACCGGGGTTTTTACCTAGTTGGGTTTCCCTAAAACCAAAATATTGTTGTGTTCAAGTGTTTTTTCATTATGTTTATGCTTTATGTTTAAGTATACTTAATTGGATAAAGAATTGAAACTTGTAGATAAATGATTCACCCTCCCCCTCTCAGTTATCTCTTGGGACTATTCCTAACAATTGGTATCAAAGCCAAGTGCCTCGGAGAGAAATTTTAACAACTTGAGGTTGATCAGATGGCATTCTTCAGAAAAGAAAGTCCTAAGTTTGATGGAGAGAATTATCTTGATTAGAAGAACAAGATGGTGACTCATTTACAGTGCATTTCTTTTGAAGTTTTTGATGTAACTATCAAAGAAGTCAAGATCCCTACTTTAAAAGACCTTGCAAAGGATGATGCTACTAATAAGCAAAAGGAATTATTTCATTAGAATGCAATAGCCAAAGAAGCCCTTATCAATGCCCTATCTGATAGTGAGTTTTTAGAGTTAAAGAAGGTAGATACAACCCACAAAATATGGAAGTACCTAGAAAAACATATTTGAAGGAGACAAACAAGCAAAGGATGCATGCAGAAAGACATGGAAGAAAAGATACAATGCATTAGTGATGATTCCTGAAGAAAACATTGGAGCTTACAATCAAAAGATCAATGTAGCAGTTGTTGGAATCAGGAACAATGGTGGAGAGATCTCAGAGGAAGACATTATGGACAAATTGATGACTACTCTCACTCTAGAATATGAAACAAGATCAACATCCTTGATGAGACCATGAAGCTTACATCAAATTTCAAGAGAGAGACCTTGATCAATAAAATCTTAGCTTTTGATATTTTGAGATTGAAGATAGAACCTAAAAGTGAGACAGCCTTCAAAGCAACAGTTCATGGTAAGAAATCTGCAAACACTTCTGGTAATTTTGATGATGATGATGAAGAGAAAACACTAGATGATTTCATTTCTATGATTGCCAAAATAGAAAAGAAAGGAAAAGGAAAATATGAAGGTCAATTTCCATTTAAATGTTTTTCATGTAATAAGATTGGTCACTTTGCATCTAAATGTCCCTTAAGAGCTAGAAAGTTCAAAAATGACTACAAGCCTAAATACTCTAAGGAATGTTAGTATGTTGGAGATGGAGTTTCAGATGATGATTCAGCTGAAGAAGAAATTGTATTTATTGTTATCATAGAGAAAATGAACAATAAGATGGATCATGAAGATGAGAAAGAGAAACAAGAGCTAGCATTGATTTCACAAGCTGATATAAGGACAGACTGGATTATAGATAGTGGTTGTTTACATCACATGAAAGGTGATAAAAATAGATTTGTTCATCTAGACAAATACAATAGTGGCATCATTAGATTTGGATATAACACTCCTAAACCCATCATTGGTAGAGGAGCCATCACCTTGGATGGAAATAATAGTATTGATGATGTTCTTTATGTTGATGGTTTGGAACATAACCTACTAAGTGTTGGGCAGTTACTTGACAAAGGTTACAAATTGGAATTCAATGGAAACAAGTGCATCATTAACAACAAAGAAGGAGAAATAATTGCATCAGGATCTAAGACTAAAGGTAATGTTTTTCAGCTTAACCCAGAAGCAAGTTGTTTTGTTGCTAAAGTAGATGACAGTTGGTTGTGGCATAAAAGACTATGTCATAACAATTTTGATAACATAGTAAAGATAAGCAATATAAAAGAAGTAAGAGATCTACCTAGCATAGAAAAACTATTTGATACTATATGCAGGGAATGCATGATGAGAAAGTATGTGACAAACTCATTCAGGAGCAAGCACAATTCAACAGAGAACAAGTTGGATCTGATTCATACAGACCTATGTGGTCCAACTCAAACAAGATCATACTATGGTGAAAGGTATTTCATTTTTTTTTTTGATGATTACACTAGAATGATGTGGGTTGCGTTCTTGAAAGATAAGTCAGAAGCATTTGAAAATTTCAAGATATTCAAAGCTAAGGTTGAGAATGAATCTAGACTAAAGATAAAATGTCTAAGATCGGATAGAGGAGGAGAATTAACCTCTGACAGATTCTATGAGTACTGTGAAGAACATGGTATAAAGAGGTAGTTAAGTGCACCTAGAACCCCTCAACAGAATGGAATTGTAGAGAGAAGGAATAGGATCATCCTTGATACAATGCACACCATCATGATTGAAGGAAAAGTTGCTCACACCTATTGGAGAGATGCAGTCAATACAACAGTCTACACCATCAATAGAATTCAATTGAGGCTTGGTACTGACAAAACACCATATGAGCTATAGTTTGGTAATGTTCCCATAGTAAAATACTTTAGAATATTTGGAGGCAAGTGCTACATCAAGAGGGATGAAGCAGTAGGCAAGTTTGATACAAGAAGTGAGGAAGGTATTTTCCTTGGTTACTATACTAAAAGTAAAGCTTATAGGTGTTTCAATTTAAGATTGAAAAAGATCATTTAAAGTGCTCATGTTAATATTAATAAAAAATTTATGGTTCAAAAAAGATATCATGATTACTCACCCATGATTGAAGAAGAACCCAGACCCTCCACTAGTCAGACAGTTATTGAAGAAATGTTTGATAGTATTGATGTGTTATTCAATGACCCTGAGACAAGTGAAGAAGAAAATCCTAAGGTTGATGAATCAGCATCACCTAAAGTTCCAAATTTTACATCTAGAAACCATTCCAAGAAAGACATCATTGGAGATCAGAGCGGAAAAGTCTTAACAAGATCACAAGCAAAGAACTCAGCTAGCAGTGAAGTGATATGTTTACTATCTCAGATTGAACCTTTAAGTGTTGAAGATGCATGTAATGATTCAGATTGGCATGATGCTATGAAAGAAGAACTTGATCAGATTATTAAGAATGACACTTGGGAACTAATCCCAAAACCTAGTGATAAGAATGTGATTGGAACAAAGTGGATATTCAGAAACAAGATGAATGAAGATGGTATAGTAGTAAGAAATAAAGCAAGGTTATTATGTAAGGGATATGCGCAAAGAGAGGGCATTGATTATTCAGACACATTTGCACCTGTGAGCAGATTAGAAGCTATTAAGTTGTTTCTAACTTATTCTACAGTCAAAAAATTCAAAGTTTATCAGATGGATGTCAAGTCAGCATTCTTGAATGGAGATTTGAAAGAAGAAGTATACATTGAGTAGCCAGAAGGATTCACCTTATCAGATAGACTTGATATGGTATGTAGATTGAAGAAGGCCCTCTATGGACTTAAGCAAGCCCCTGGAGCATGGTATGAGAGACTAGATGGATATCTAACAAAGATTGGATTCAAGAAAGGAGCAGCAGACTGTAATCTATTCATAAGAGAGACATTTGAAGGTTTACTACTTGTAGCTATATTTGTTGATGACATTATCTTTGGAGGTAATGACAAACTTAGTGCTAAATTTTCTAAGGAGATGCAAAATTAATTTGAGGTGAGTATGATTGGACCTATCAAATACTTTTTGGGATTGAATGTGCACCAAACAGAGAAAGGTATTTTCATTAATCAGTCCAAGTATGTGAAAGAAATATTAAAGAAATTGAAGATGGATAATTGCAAGCCAATAGGGACACCTATGATAACTGGATGCAAGCTTACAAAAGAAGATGACTCACCAACAGTAGATATAACATTTTACAAGTCTATGATTGGAAAACTTATTTATCTTACTCAGACTAGACCAGACATTTCCAATGTAGTTGGCATAGTTGGAAGATTTGCAGCAGAGCCTAAACAAAGTCACCTCATGGTAGTAAAAAGGATATTCAGATATTTGCAAGGCACTATAGACTATGGTCTATAGTATCCTAATTCATAAAATGTTGAGCTTCATGTGTACACTGATGCAGATTGGGCAGGATGCATTGATGACAGAAAGAGTACATCAGGTGGAGCAGTGTTTCTTAGTGATAGACTTGTCACTTGGAAAAGAAAGAAACAAAATTGTATTTCTCAATCAACAACAGAAGAGGAGTATGTTGCATCAACCTTGAATTGTTCTACAATTTTTTGGATCAAGTAGATGATAAAGGATTTTGGAATTTAGATTGATTATCCTATTGTTATTCACTGTGATAACACTAGCACTATCAATATGTCGAAGAACCCTATGATGCATGCAAAGACAAAGTAGATTGAGATAAAGTATCACTTCCTAAGAGAGAAAGTATTAGAGAAAGAAGTCAAGTTGGACTATGTGAGTACTAAAGATAAATTGGCAAACATATTCACAAAGCCCTTGCCAAAGGATACTTTTGAGTATCTTGGGGAGAAGTTGGGAGTAACTCCCTTCCTTGATTCTGCTTAGAAGAAAGAAAGAAAAGCATCAATCATCAGGGACTGATGGATGGTTGACTACTCTACTTCTGGAGTAGTACCAGTGCTTAAACTGATTTGCACCCTTTTCCATTGATGTCAAAGGGGGAGTAATATATAGTCATGAAAAATAGAAGTAAAAAAAAGAGTAATATACTAAGGGGGAGTAGTATTCAGTTCTGATAACAGTTCAGTTGAGGAAATAAATAATGTTGAAGAATATTGCAACAAATGGAGGACTCATCTTTGGGGGAGTCTTGAAGAGGAAATGTAGAATGTTATAAAATAATTATTCATTTGGATTGGTGAATTTTTTCATTCCATATGTTGCCATCAATGCCAAAGGGGGAGATTGTTGGATATTTGCTAGTAGACCAATACTGACTCTATGTTTGTCATTGATGACAACATATGGTAAGTAGCATGCGTGGAAGACTGATGAAGTAAGCTTTCAATATATGTTGCATGGACATGTTATCAACATGATATCATGGGCACAGAGGTTAACTATTAGTACACAAAATTATATAGTAGCTTGTATCAAAAGTGCTCTTGACAGAGTAATAGGCAGTGTTCTATGTATGGTTGTCCGTACAGTTATCATGGAGCCTTGGATGCTTGGATATATGATGAAGACATGTTAGTGATGTTACATTCATGGATGCAAAGTCTGATGATTAGTAGAAGTAAATTTATGCAGTCGCTATTCACTAGTAGAAGTTTCTTGTGTTTGTTCAGAAGAGCCGACAAAGATTATATTGGTTCTGGAGTTGCGCCTATCCTTTTGGTATGCACCCTTGGATTTAAGCTTGGAGAAGAGTTATTGATGTTTAGTTAAGAGTGCATGAAGTAATTCAGCTTGAGGAGAAACATATAGTTATTTTGGTAGAGCCGACAGTGTATAGCGTGCGTCTATAATTATCTTATTAGACAAGTCCCAAAATGTGTTGCATGCATTGTAGAGCTGACTGAATTATTATTGGAGTTTGTTATGGCTTCTCTAATATGATTTCAAGGTGGTTCTAATAGGATGACTTGATTATATCATTTAGAGGAAAGATATTTATAGGCAGTCATTTATGATTGCTTGAGTGTGGTTCACAGTTGATTGTGAAGAGCAGAGCAGAGTGTGAAAAGTGTTGAGCCATCAAAAGAAGGTCTATGTGACCAAGTCAAGTGTTTATGCTATACATTGGAACTGATCCAGACAACAGGTCTAATCGCAGCTCACCAAGATCCAAATATAGTGTGTATCTATTATTCAGAAGGTTGTAGCCTTCGCCCCTTTGAGCAGTGTGCTCTCAGACAGTGTGTCCTCTCCCCTAATAGGGACTATTGTAAAAGACTCCTAACAAGGTTTGACCCTTGACCAGGTCTACTATACTAAATATATTGTAAAGCAACTCCTAACAAAGTTAAGGATCTTCTAACAAGGATCATAATACACTAGTGCAGAATATTAGTGGGTGTCAATTCCCACCAGGGTTTTTACCTATTTGGGTTTCCCCATAACTAAAATATTGGTGTTGTGTTCAAGTGTTCTTTCATTGTGTTTATGCTTTATGTTTTAGTGTACTTAATTGGATAAATAATTGAAACATGTAGATAACTGATTCACCCTGCACCCCCCCCCCCCCCTCTCAGTTATCTCTTGGGACTGTTCCTAACAATATATGTGTAGATTTGCACTCTAATAATGTTTTTTAGGATTGTAACATAAATGTCCCACCTAGATCTTTGAGGAAATCAATATCTACCATTTTATGTGAAAGAGTGGATGGTCAACAATTTTACAAGCTCTCATGCTTGAATGGTACATGCATAGATAGGTTTGTGACATTTGCCAATTTGTCAACATATGGAGAGTACGCATACAATCGGTAATGAAATAGTTGAATTTGGAAAATAGAAGACCGTGACATACAATCTAAAAGATGGAAAAGAGGCTAAAAGATGTAATTTAGTAATTAAAAAAATTCCAATGTATTAGTTCATGGACATTTTTCGTAAAAAAATTATTTATGAGTATGCAAGGCATACACATAGAGCATGATGGTTGGATATGCAATTCAAGTTGTGCAAGGACACATTCCCACTTGATACCATTGTTTTAGTTGTGGACTTTGTAGAGAACTACACACTAGAACCACAAAATGAGGTGCAAGCAAAGTATTACAACTCTCAATAGGTTGCTATATTTGTTCATATAGAATTCATGCATTCACCTAACAGTATAGAGGAGAATAGGAAGATATTGAGGGAGTATCATTTTTATATCAATGATGATCACTCACATTCTACAGAGTTTGTACATGGTTTTCTTTCAACTATTTTATGGTGATTTGGCTAATAGGAGCATATCATATCATCGACATATCATATGGTCAGATAATTGTGCATCACAATTCAATAATTCTCGTATGTTTTATTGGTTGTGTAGGATGCATAAGATTACTAGAATTCTATAAATGTGGAATTTCACAGAGCTCAGTCATGGAAAGGGAGAGCATGATGGTGCAGGTGCATGTATTAAAAGAGCCTTAGCATGTGACTAATTAAAGTACAAAGAGAAAGCAACATTGTCAGATGTGAGATTTATTGTCCAATGGTGTAATGCTACAATGGGTCCAGGTAATGAAGGTGAGTCTACGGTTCGTATATTTTTTTGGTTGATGGACGAAACTAAAATTGCACCATATGATGATTGTTGTACACTGACAGGATCGAGTGAGCTACACTCTTTTAGAAGTTGTAATGCAAGTTCATGGAGTATCCACACATGACATATGGCATGCTTTTGTTCATCATGTGTAGATGGAGATTGGGATGGGTATGAATCAAAGGAATGGGTTGACGAATGATATACACGTATTTTGAACCCACTTGCCTCCTATCATCCCCATGAATCACTACAACTGACAGAAATTGAATCATCCATTGACTTTGATTGCTTATCTGATCTAGTACAATCAAGTAAATTTTCCACATACAAATAATCTCAAATTTAGTACTTTATCATAATTATTCAGTAAACTAATGTTCTCATTATGTTTATATCATTACAGGCCATGTTTTTGTTGTTATTGCACCTGAAGACAATGAAGAAGGGACATATTATTATTGTGTCATTATGTTGAGGCAAAAAAGAAATTAGATCATTCGGTTATCAATGGTGAGGAATTAGAATACCCTATAGGAGCAGTGGTTGTAACTGGTACATGGCTTAGGCAGTGTGCTATGAAGAACCCTAAGTTGTGGTTGTTTGAGGATTGGGAGACACATAGAAAGATTCTTCATTATTTGAACCTCGTTTTTGCATCAAATGTCCACTTGATTAGATATGGGGGAAGACGACATAATAAAACTCTTTGGAAGGTTCATGAGTTAGACCATGAGGAAATACTTGAGACAATCAAGGGTAGGGTAGATCCAATTGGTTCATTGGACTAAATGGAGATACAAAATATTGTAATGCCAAATCTATTTGAATACATGTGCATAATATAGATCCAATTCCAACTTATCTTGACACCACACACAAGGACCCCAATCTAGGCTTCCCAATGCACCTAGAGCCTCCATTATGTCAAAACTCTAAATAGGGTTTCCACCTTGATTATAACACCACATCTTAACATGGTCCATATCCCATGTTTCACCAACCCACCAAGTCTGGTCAACTCATCTTCCACCAATTCACTCCAACAGCCCTTTAGGCCTATAGCCTTCACTAGTCACAAATTAGCTTTTTCTTCCAGTTTTCCCAAACAAATCTAGAAACTAATCACTAATTTAAATACCCTTTTGGGCGCTCTAAATCCTCCACAAGTCTAAGGGTGGACTCCTTTGGACCATATGTTATATCCAATAACCTAGCATCCACCAAATAGGCCTTATTCACCCTCATTTGCAAAGCAACTCACAAAGATACTCATCCTTTTGACTCCCAACCAAGGAAAAGTATTTACTAAGGTTTAAAAACAAAAGATTCTCAAGGTTTTAAGGCTTCATCCCTCACCTACACTTCTAGCCACCAAACCCTTGCTTCTAGGGTCACACAACTAGGGTCTATTCAAAAAGACCTTCAACACTATCTCCAGATCAAACCAATGGCTCCAAAACATCATTTTGATCCCATAAAAAAATAATCCATCATGAAATGTATCTATTCTTAAAGGCCTTCGCTCTCCAAGTGACTGGTTCAAGACCGACACCCTTCAATCAGCAAACTACCACCTCTCTGTGGCTTCCAAACACATCATCTCCATATCCATGCATAAACACACTATGATAAAAGGATAAAAATATATATTTAAACCTCTCCCACCAATCACAGTAGCCATAGGGGTGGGAGAGTCACTTCATTGTGAAGTCTTCAAACCCAAAATACTGGTTGTACCCTCTAAAGCCTAGTCACAGTCAGGCACCAGCCAATTCCTTGACTTTAATAACAAGAAAAAAACTTAAAAATTGCATAAACATGTAAAACCAATACAAGGGAATGTTATTACACCATAATCCAACCAAGAACACGTTCTATCCAAGCATATGAATGCACTACTATTACACTAACTGTTCCACGGGCAGATTCATTGTTGCAGAGAATTTGATTGTTTTAATTGATTCAGAATCATTAAATTGGTTCTTCTTCACACCATACTCCACTCACATGGATCTCCAATGAAATAGACTCCTACACTCCAAGAACCAACTGCAACCATTCCTAATTACCCAAAAAACTATCTAAAAATTGACTGTCAACCAAAATATGATTAAATAGTGTTGTCAAGTTGACAACCAATGTTGTCAACTTGACAAAATGATTCTAATTCCCCTCTTATAACCTTTAAAAGGTTTAAAACAACCTTATTAATCCAAACTAACCCTCTAGCCTCCATATGAGCCTTATAGGCCATAGTTGCATTAACATGCAAATTTACATCTTTTTAGCATCTTTTCCACTTTTGAGTGCATTTACATGTTTTGATGGCATTAATAGCCATATAAATTTCTTAGATATCCCTATATGTCCTTGACCCTTACATTTGACCTTGGATCCATTAAGTGATCCTAAGGTTACATAGTTAACCCTCATGCCATTAAATGGTTTACATAGCATCTTTGTTGATCATAATATCAAATGATCCCAAAATCATTACAAACATGATGAAAACAATATAAAATGACCAATAATGGTCCAATACATTATCAAATGACCTCAAATGATCTTTTCCCATCACCCAAGGATTCACAATGACCTTGGTGTACTTCCCTTGCTCTGGAGTTGACCCTGGTGTACTTCCCTTCTCCCAATGCACCTAGAGCCTCCAATATGTCAAATCTTCTAACAAGTCTTCTACCCTAGGTCTAACTTCTTAGAACACCTTAACATGGTCCATATGCCATTTCCACCAGCACTCCAAGTCTGGTCAAGTGATCTTTAACCCAATCCACTCCATTAGCCTTCTAGGCTAGTAGCCCTCACCAGTCACAAATCAGTCTTTTTGTCCCAATCCTCCCAAACAACTAAAAGAAATCTTGATTTTTTTAGATACGCTTTTGGGTTCTATAACTCTTACCCAAACCCTAAGATAGAATCCTTTGGACCATCTATTAGATCCAATACCCTAGCAGTTACCAACTAGGCCTAATTCCATCCCCATTACAAAGGAACTCATAGAAATATTCACTCCCCAACCTCCCAACCAAGAACCAGTCTTTCATAAGGTTTTAAAAAAAAATATTTTCAAGTTTTTAAGGTCTCAACACCTACCCATTCTTGTAGGCACCAAACCCTTGTTTCTAGGGTCACATAACTAGGGCCTACTCAAATGGAACCTTGCAACTTCTTCTAGATCAAAATAGTTGATCAAACACATCAGTATGGATCCCAAAATATATAATATACCATAAAAACATCCACTCTTAAGGATTTACACTCATCAAAATGACTGGTGCCAAAATAGGGCACTCATCACATAGCAAACTCCTTCATTCAGTGATCTCTTGAACACAATCCATCATATCATAGCATCAAATAGTCTATTCCAATAGCTCTAAATGGCCAGGTAAATGCTAGTGGAAACCTTGTTTGGCACACAGAGTCGCTCGAACACTGCCAACCACTTCGGGCTGAAGTGTCCCTCAAGGTGCACTCAGCATGAAATTGGTAATCTTTATGGGGTCATATCTTGGAGCTCATACAAGGTAGTGTCAAATGGTCAAGTGCTACAGGACTGTGTTACCGATGCCTACAATAACCTATCTCAGTTTTTAGAGATCCAAATTCATTTATATTTTGCACCACATTATTGGTTGATGCCAAAACTTGTAGTGTTCCTCAGTTGAAATGAGCAACATTGCATATCTTTAAAACCATCGGTTATAGCATCAAACCGTCTAGTCCAAGAGCTCCGAATGGCTGGGTAAATGCTAATGGCAACCTCATTTGGCACACAAAGTTTCTCGAACGCTACCAACCACTCCGAGTCGAAGTGTCCCTCAAGGTACACTCAGTATGAAATTAGTGATCTTTACGGGGTCATATCTCAGAGCTCATGAGAGGTAGCATCGAACCGACAAGTGGTACAAGACCGTGCTAACAAAGCCTACAATAACCTATCTTAGTTTTCATAGATTCAAGTTCATTTGTATTTGGAAACACATTCTTAGTGGATGTCAAAACTCGAAGTGTTCCTCAGTTGAAATGGAAAACATTACGTATCTTTCAAACCATCAATTGTAGCATCGAATCATCTATTCTAAAATCTTTGAATGGTTGGGTAAACGCTAGTGGCAACCTCATTGGGCACACAGAGTCACTTGAACACTACCGACCACTCTAGGCCGAAGTGTCCCTCAAGTTCCCTTTAACATGAAATTGGTAATCTTTACGGGTTCATATCTCAGAGCTCGTGCAAGGTAGCATCAAATTGTTAGGTGCTACAAGACTATGTTGTCGAGGTCTACAATAACCAATCTTGATTTTCATAGATTCAACTTTTTTTATATTTGACAACACATTCTCAGTTGATATCAAAACTTGGAGTGTTCCTCAATTGAAATGGAAAACATTACGTATCTTTCAAATCATCGGTCATAGCATCAAATCATCTATTCCAATAGCTCCGAATGGCTGGGTAAATGCTAGTGGTAACCTTGTTTGGCACATAGAGTCGCTTGAACGTTGCCGACCACTCCGGGTCAAAGTGTCCCTCAAGGTCCCTTCAGTATGAAATCGGTGATCTTTATGGGGTCATATCTCAGAGCTCATGCAAGGTAGCATCAAACTGTCAAGTGCTACAAGACTATGTTACTGAGGCCTATAATAAACTATCTTGGTTTTCAGATATTTAAGTTCATTTATATTTGGCAACATATTCACGGTAGATGTCAAAACTTGAAGTGTTCCTCAGTTGAAATGGACAACATTGCATATCTTTCAAACCATCGGTCGTAGCATCGAACCGTCTATTCCAACAGCTCCAAATGACCATGTAAATGCTATTGGCAACCTCGTTAGGCACACCATGTCACTCAAACACTGTTGACCACTCTGGGTTAAAGTGTCCCTCAAGGTCCCTTCAGCATGAAATCAGTGATCTTTACGGGGTCATATCTCGAAGCTCATACGAGGTAGCATCAAACCATTAGGTGGTATGGGATCATGTTTCTGAGGCCTACAATAACCTATATTAGTTTTCAAAGATCCAAGTTAATTTATATTTGGCACCACATTCTCAGTTGATGTCAAAACTCAAAGTGTTCCTTAGTCAAAATGGACAACATTGCATATCTTTCAAATTGTCATTCGTAGCATCGAACCGTCTATTCCAATAGCTTTGAATGGTCAGGTAAATGCTAGTGGAAACCTCATTTGGGATACAGAGTCACTCGAATGTTGCTGACCACTCCAGGCCAAAGTGTCCCTCAAGGTCCCTTTAGCATGAAATCGATGATCTTTACGGGGTCATTTCTCAAAGCTCATGCAAGGTGGCATCAAATCATCAAGTGCTACAGGACCGTATTGCCTAGGCCTACAATAACCTATCTAAGTTTTTAGAGATTCAAGTTTTTATATATTTGGCAAAACATTCTCGGTCGATGTCAAAACTCGAAGTGTTCCTTAGTTGAAATGGCCAATATTGCATATCTTTCAAACCGCCAGTCGTAGCATCAAACCGTTTGTTCCAACAACTCTAAATGGTTGGGTAAACACTAGTGGAAACCTCATTTGGCACACAGAGTTGCTCAAACACTGCTGACCTCTTCAGGCTGAAGTGTCCCTCAAGGTGCACTCAACATGAAATTGGCGATCTTTATGGGGTCATATCTCGGAGCTCCCACGAGGTAGCATCAAACCATCAGAGTTTGTGCAAGGTAGCATTGAACCGTTAAGTGCTACAAGAATGTGTTGCTAAAGCCTACAATAAGCTATCTTAGTTTTCAGAGATTTAAGTTCGTTTATATTTGGCAACACATTCTCGGTCGATGTCAAAACTCGAAGTGTTCCTCAATTTAAATGGACAACATTGCATATCTTTCAAACTGTCAGTCATAGCATTGAACCATCTATTTCAACAACTTCAAATGGTCGGGTAAACGTTAGTGGAAACCTTGTTTTGCACGCAGAGTTTCTCAAACACTGCTGACCACTTTAGGCCGAAGTGTCCCTCAAGGTCCCTTCAACATAAAATAGGCTATCTTTATGGGGTCATATCTCAGAGCTCGTGCAAAGTAGCATCAAACTATTAGGTGCTACATGACCATGTTTCTGAGGCCTAAAATAACCTATCTCAGGATTTAGAGATTCCAGTGTGTTTATATTTGGAAACCCATTCTCAATTGATGTCAAAAATCAAAGTGTTCCTAAGTTGAAATGGACAACATTGTGTATATTTTAAACTGTCGCTCGTAGCATTAAACCATTTGTTCCAATAACTCTGAATGGCCAGGTAAACACTAGTGGCAACCTCATTTGGTACACAAAGTCACTCAAATGATGTTGACCACTCCGGGTTGAAGTGTCCCTCAAGGTCCCTTCAGTATGAAATCAGCAATCTTTACGGGGTCATATCTTGGAGCTCATCCAAGGCAACATTGAACTGTCAGGTGCTATAGGACTATGTTGTCGAGGCCTATAATAACCTATCTCAATTTTTAGAGATTCAAGTTCGTTTATATTTGGAAACACATTCTTGGTTGATGTCAAAACTTGAAGTGTTCCTCAGTTGAAATGGACAACATTGCATATCTTTCAAACTGTCGATCGTAGCATCGAACCATCTATTCCAACAACTCTGAATGGGTGGTTAAACACTAGTGGCAACCTCATTTAGCACACAAAGTCACTCGAACCCTGTCGAGCACTCTAGGCCAAAGTGTCCCTCAAGGTCCCTTCAACATGACATCGGTGATATTTATGGGGTCATATCTCAGAGCTCGTGTGAGGTAGCATCAAACCATTAGGTGCTACATGACCATGTTTCTGAGGTCTAAAATAACCTATCTTGGTTTTCAGAGATTCAATTTTATTTATATTTGGAAACACATTCTCGGTTGATGTCAAAAATCGCAGTGTTCCTTAGTTGAAAGGAGAAACATTGTGTACCTTTCAAACCATCGGTCGTAGCATCAAGCCGTATGTTCCAATGGCTCCAAATGGAAGACTAAATGTTACTAACAACCTCATTTGGCACACAAAGTCACTCGAATGCTGCCGACCACTCCAGGCTAAAGTGTCTGTCAAGGTGCGAGTAGGAGGATGAGTGCAAAGATGTATTATATCCTTGTTTTGTAGTTTTTTCATGCAGGGATGTAAGTTGATGTTGTTTTAAGATCACTGAATGAAGATGGGTGACTGGACTGTGTGGTTTTTATGGAAGAACTGGTCTAGGGCACCCTAATGAAGGTAGGAGGGTCACTTGGGTGACTAATTAGTTTGAAGAAGATACAAGACCTATAAGGTCTTTGAAATTTTGTAACATGGCTATTAAGCCATTTTATGTAATGATTTGATCCGTGAAGGATGGAAAACTTGTAATAATGCACTTGGTGCACATTTTGATGTAACAACTAGTTACCAAAGGAGGGAAAAGCCTAAAATAAGTTTAGTTTGTGTTGTTAGGAGTTCCAACTAATTTGGATTGGTGGAGGAGTTTGATAGGACTTTATTTAAGTGCTTGGAGGTCTGCTATTTTAGATGGTACGGACTGGAGGCAAGAGTTGTACGAACTGTGTCTTTTTTTAGCAATAGAATTCAGATTTCTTGCAATTTCTCATAGTTTTTGGATGTATCATTGAAATCCATACTTGTGCATGGTTGAGATACATTGTAAACACTTTTTTTTATTCAATTTTATAGTATTTTCATTGATTTGGTGCATTTCCTTTTGATTGGTCTGAAATAGTACTAGGAATTGTCTTGTTTTAAGATGTAAATGAAATGATCCATCCCCTTTTTGTAATTACTATCACTTGGGGATGGATCCAATAATTTTATTATAGAATTATAACAATTTGAATCCAGGAATGAGAAGGATTTTGCAGGTGGGCATTGATTGGAGGAGTTTTTGGGGTTGAGGAGTGACCAAGGGTCATTGAAATGAAGCCATAGGTATAGCAACGGAGAATCAAGCCCTTGGAGGTGGTCATTTTATGATTGAATCCATTTGAGGATGGTATAATAATGGTGGAACAACTTTCATTTGGTTGGTATGGTGTTGGGAGGTCATACATTGAGAGAGTCCTAGTTTATAGGGGTTTTTAAGACCAATTTGGGGCTTTCATATCTAGAAGTGCCATAGAGTTGAATTGATGGCATATTCTTCTAATTAGATCCATTTAATAGGACTGTTGAAGAGGGAAATGTCTAAGAGATTACCCATGATAGGGTTCCTTTGTTAAATGGGTGAATTAGGACTCTCTAGCAAAATAGAATCAACAATTTTAAAGTCGTTTGTCTCAAAACAAGTTTGGTCACATTTGGGATATGTTTTGAAACTTCCAAAAGGGTATCTAGATCATTGATTAAATTTTTGAAGTCTTTTGGGAAGATTTGGAGAAAAATGTCATTTTATGACTAGTGAAGGTTACTAGGAGTTGTCCTAGAATGACAGTTTGATAGTTTGGAGCCAACCAATGCAAGTGCATTGGGTGAAGCCTAGATAGTGGATCCTTATGAAGGATGTTTGATGTGAGAAGATTGTCTCAAGTGTTACTGACTGTTCTTGTATTTCTATAAGGGTATGGGTTCAGAGTGTCTTACACACCTCTGCATCACATTCATATTCTAATAAAGTATAAATCATACATTAACAATATAAATCAATAAAAATACAAGCATAACTATAAGGCATGGGAAATTCAAAAAGCATAAGACATTCACATAAACATAAATTAGTATACATCAATACACAAAACACATGAATTGCATACCTAAAACATAAAAAAAAAATATTTGTAGGGCATGAAGCCTAATATATACATCCAATAATGTCATACGTCGAATATATCCAATACATTTAAATTGGCTTCCTCAAAGCCAAATGGATGTACAATGTGTCATTTATACAATATGCAAAAAACATGTCCACTAATGCCATATAGGTGTACAATCTATATCCCTAATCTAGTCCTTTCCCACCAGGGGAAGAAAAAAAATCTTGAGCTATCTTCGATCGTCGCATCAATGGAGATGCAGTGGATGTTGTAGTCTTCTGAGTGCGCTCACTAGTCCTCCTATCTAGACTCTTCTACAACTCGAGCTAATAAAAAAAAATTTAAGCATCAATAACTAATATACATCAAAATTGAATTATACAATGACATAAAATAGAATAGTCGCTTACCGCTAGCAAATAGTCACTATGTACATCCACAGAATGCACATGATGGTGATATGGAGTAATAAGTCCCTAAAACAATTATCAAAATAATAATTAAAATACATACATGAATACCATTATAAAATTCAATACAAACTATTAAAATTAAGTGATCTCTTTCATACCTCAGTCAGTGCTTCAGAACTAGCTATTACTACATCTACTCCACGATCCAAAGTATCACAAATAGAAGGAGGAGTCTTTGATGTCAATAACTGAAAATGAAACAACAAAACTATTATGTAGTTATCAAGATTACATATATTTTTTACAACCCTACTAAAATAAATGATACCTCCGTGAAGGTTCCACCGCGTCCTTCGGTGTGTGGTGTCGATGTCAAAGCTCCAACATTCAACTAGTGCACATGTACATGGAAATTTATAAGACAACCATTCATATAAGAACATACTACTAACATGTTAATTATAATGCATTATTACATATATACCTATGGACTCAATGATGACATCACAAAGCTAGGTGAAAGAATGTGATCACTATAATGACCACTTTGCCTCTGGATTTTGATCATAATTTGTCTAGTAATTTAGTTATTCATTCATTTATTAATTAAATATAATCAAGTAAATCAAATTAACATGCAAATAAAGATACCTTAAAGAAAGTGGCACGATCCCCTTCACTATCTATTGTGAATGTCGATGGCCCACTAGTGAACGAATGCACATGAGCAATAAGTTATGATACAATCATTCAAATACTTACATAATAATAAAATATATTAATTAAAATGTTTTATTCGATACATACTTGTGGACTTGAAGACGATGTGTAGAAGGGGACTAGAGGATCATTTCCACCGCCACCAAGACTCTTGCCCTGAATTTTGATCATAATCAATAGATACTAAATTAATTAGTTATTCTTTTATAAATGAAATATGATCAAATAAATTTAATGAACTTGGAAATATTTACCTGTGTGTCAATGTCAAATGTCATATTTAGAAAATCATTAGTCATCATTCTATGATCCTCTTCCTCTCTATTGGTAGTACCAAATGTGCACAAGGATCCACATGACTGACAAATATGCCCCCTTGAAGATTGACCATGGTCACCCTCAACTAAAGGAGTGGCACACTGAATGAGAGTCTTTGTCAGAACACTAATCATGCCTAGTGTGTCCACTTTTACATGTTCCTTCACAACGGAAGGAATACTAACATGATCCACATGTGGCTTTCCAATAGGAACCCTAGGTGCATTAGGTTCATGATGTGCCCCCACTCTATCAAATGATGACCCCTCTCCTCTACCCTGAGAATCTAGAAAGTCAAAATAATTTGGCACCTCCTTGAGTACAAACTCGCAATAGAGTTTCCTCAAGAAATATATAGGAACCTCATGATTTTTACAGGGAGGGGAATCAAAGACCATCCACCATCTCTCCCAAAACTTGTTTCTTATGTCTTCATTCAAGCACCAATGAATTTGGAACCTCCTTGTTGTAGTTCTAAGAGTATCAGTGTCCCCTAGTTTTTTAAAGAGTTTGCAAATGTCATATTTTGTGATTTTTTTCTTTTTTATGTCCTCATATGATAATTTATTTGCATAATATTGTTTTTGTTCTTCTCTTTTATCATGCCATAAATTAAGTTCCCCACTAATCGAGCCTGCGTGGGTCAAGATTGATTCCAATGATTTTGCAAGTCTTTCCCTTCTAGGATTTGTAGCAATAGAATATTTTAACCTCCTAATTAAAGATTCTAATTCTTTTTTCCCTCTTTCAATTTGGTTCATCAATTTTTCTTGTCTTCTAAGAGGAGGTTTCTCGATTGGTGGAGGCAGTTGAGGTTCATTTTATTGGTTATTTTCTTCATTCATTTGTTCATGAGAAGAAGATGGAGGGTTTGGTTGAGGGTTTTGTCCAGGGAGATCATTTCTTCCTAGCAATTAAAAAAATCAATTTTAAAATCTTAATTACACATAAAATCTAAGAAAAGAAATTTTAACAAAACAAATTGCTTCAAAACTAAAATTTTAATACAAGTAAGATGCATGGGCTATAAAAATACTTACCTCTTCTTTCGGCTTGAACTTGATGACGTCATGGAGCCATTCTTTATCAAATTTGATGGATTGAACAAGAAAAATGATTTTGTGCAGGCGCTTGGGAAGCCCTCATTTGCTGCAAACACAGGTTTGTGGCATGAAAATGGGCTTTCCAAATGCACAAAAATAATTTATAGTGTTTTACATAGCGCATGCACCATATAGGGCACACGCGCTATATTTTGAGTTACCCAAGCCATAGCGTGTGTGCCCTATAGGGCACACATGCTTTAGTGCGTACGCACTATGGCCATTGGGGGGCCAAAAAGGAAAGTGGCACCTTTTTGGTCCCCCATCTTTGTGCATATACCCTTAAGCGTTGTGGATCTTGCATTACTATTTATCTTTCATATCTAAGTAATTAAAGTAGAATTAAAAGTAATAGGTACACAATTGATTCACCCCCTCTCATTTACGTTTTCCTCCTTTTGGACCAAAGATTATAAGAATTAAATATAATTTTATTTAATAGGTGTAAAATCATTCAATTTTAAATATATATAAAATTGTAAAAATTATTTAAAAATAAATAATATATATTTTATTGTATATGAAATCATATAAAATATAGATTGAGTACATTAAAACCAAAATTATAGATAAATATTCTTTCAATTTGTCAAGATTTTATTGAAAATTCTAAGATAATAAAATAAATTTTAATAATTCAACTTTTTTTGTTGAATATTCTCTTATACATTTGATCAATTTTTAATATTAATTTATTTTATTTCTAAGGAATTCCATAAAATTTATTTCTCGAATGTTTTTATATTATATATTAAATTATATTGAATTATGTTGCCCCAAGATTTGGTTAAGATCCCAATCCAACCATATAGGTAACTTGACACATTGGCTGGCTTTGTCACACAAATAAACCAAATTAATTCCTATGAAAAATGTGTTGGCCTCAATGAAGAAAATAGTAGCCTCCATTTTACAACTAAGAAATATTTTATATTAATTTATTCAATAATCAAATACAATATAACATGGTCCCATGCATAAACTGCTTAATTTTGTATGCATATTAATTTATTTTATGATGCATAGAATTTGAAGGGAAGACAAAAGATAATTTATAAATTAAAAATTAAGAGAGAATGTTCCTATACCATTTGAGAAGAATGTTCCATCACTTAAATTAGCTATAATAAATAATAAGTTATAACAACTACAGAAAAACTTAGGACCACAATTCAATAGAAAATAGCAAAAACAATCCCAACCTAAGACTATGCAATTATGGACTATTATGTTAAGTACACAATCTTTATTAGTGCCGACATAACCACTCCTAACATGAAATGATTATTAATGGAACTCTTGTTACAATAGGTGTAGCCAATGATAAATGATAGCATGCAAGAGGGCCCACCTAGAGATACATGTTTTATTGTTTACATAAATGATACAATTTTTTAAAAGATGCTTAATTAGTTCAAATATTAAGTAGTTAAAAGTATTATATTTTTATTTTAACGATTCAAGTATAAATTTTTAAGATTAGAAAGCCACATAGTATCGTAGAAATAACAAAAAACCTATAAAATTATAATCATAGCATCATATCTATTATCAACATCAAAATATTAAAATACTAAATTGAGTTCAAGTTACTTAATATTTGTATGTTAAATAAATGTAAAATTTCAATGTTTGAATAAGAGTTTCTCTGATTTTAGAAAAACTTAGGTTTTTGCTCAAATGTTGAAGAATATCAACAATTACACTTAAGAGATTATAATAGAACAAATTTAGAAAGAAAATGATCTCTGTCAAATTATATTACATAAAAATTAAACAAGGCTAAAATTAAGGTTTCACCTAAAAGTCAGTCTCAAAATTTTCAAAGTTTTCCCTTAAAGATTTATTTTTCCATCTTTAATTGTCATATAGCTAAGTATTGCATTGTTATTAGAAGACATCTAAATTAAAAAAATCTCAAAATCATAGTTTCTTTTCTAAGGTGCAGTCTAATCATATAGCTAAACCTTGCATTGTAATTTAGTCATTTTCTCAAAATCAAAAAAATCCTAAAAATGCAGTCTCCTTCCTAAGTCATTACTATAGTCAACTCATTATAGTCCACCTTGAATTATCTTGTATCAAATCACACACAAAAAACATGGAACAAAATATCTTACATCCACTTGTAATAATGTATCAAAAAAGCTTTGAACATTTGTATATGTCCTTTTATATTGTCAAGTATTTAATGATATTTCTATAATTTTAATGTTAAATTGGTTTTTATTTACTTTATTTCTATGATTTTTGTAACATGCCCTAAAATTATATTCTAATATTATTTTTGAAGTCAAAAGAAAGTGTGAACACCTTGTAAAGAGAACTATACTATGGAGTGATTAGAAAAATTAATATATTTATTCCTACATATTTGAATATGATAAAGGGTCACTAATTATTTTAATATTACTTAGAATGGGTAAAAAGAATAAATGGGAATCACTCATTGAACTAGGTGTACAAGATATTCCAAAACAAGGAAATTATTTCTCAAGTGATAATCTTGCATGGACACCTATTGGAGATGGTGGTGAAATGGACTTATGTGTTGCAATCCCTTTTGAAAGGTTCCCTCACTTTATCAAAGGGGAAGGTTTGTTGGATAGTACTATATAGACATACTTTGTAGGCAAGAAGTATAGAGAGTCCGACTCAAACAACCCTACTAGCCACACAACAAAGACATACTTAAGGTTTTCCTATATTAAATATAATAATTAAACATGTCATATTTTATAATTTCTATTTATCATGTCAATTAATATATATATTTTTCAAATATACACAATTATTTGTGTGCTTTTAGCCCAGAGGACAATAGAAAAAAACCTCAAAACATGGAGAGGCTACAAAGATTTACCCAAAAAAGGGATTGTCAAGCTCATTTTCTAGTTAAGGTTATGTATGGTAAACCAAATGTTCTAATTAAGTAAAAGCAGGATTTGAAAGGTCCTGAAACCTTTTACAAAAGGATCAAAAGCTAAGCATTACTGATCACCCAAAGACAACAGAAACCAACAAAAGAGTAAGGGCACACGGCCCAACAAAAGATAGCAAGAAAAGACTCCACAACAGTCAGAAATGACAAAAGATAGCACAAACAAAAAATGGGCACAAAAAAGAAAGCAGGACCTAGCTAGTTGAAATCCATTAACTCGATATCTAGAATGACTAAGAGATCCATGTTTCCCATGTTAGCTTTCAGATCTTCCTCCTTTTCTTTTTTCTTGGTACTGGCCCTGGTTATGATCCCAGTTCCCATGTTATCTTTGATGTCCTTAGTATCTTCACCTCTGTTAGTATCTAGTTTCTCAACATTAATCTTAATTTGGTCATCAGAGGCTTTCAATATTTGGATACTCTGATCACTTATCTTGTTGAGGGTCATTTCCAGTCTTTGAACTTTGTCTTCTAGGGAGGTAATCCTTTCCTCGTACCTAGTGATTTTGACATCTTTGTTGATCTTGTTTAGATTTTGTTCCAGCCCCATAACCTTACCACCCAACTCACCAAAAGCTTCCCCCTTTCAAATAGCCTCCATCCAATCCTCCAAATAGGTAGTCAAAGGTTTATCGCCGAAAGTAGGAGACTTGATCATATTAATGATTTTATTCTATTCTTGGAGATCTGCCTTCATTACCTGATTGTCATGAACAATAGTGCCTAGGAGACGCCCGAAGGAGAGAATACTCTCCTTATGATTTTGGTCTAAGATGATTCTATCATTTTTGTTAGCTGGGTCACTAGTACCCATCTAATCATTGGAGGGGATTTTACCAGCTGCTTTGTCATTTTTCTTTTTCTCCTCCTTTGTATTCTACTTCCCCTTAGTGTAGGCCCTATCCTTCTCTTTTTCAACAGTAATCTTAGTAGTATTGTTTTTACCCTTACTTTTCACCAAATTTTCTATCATATTCTCCTCTTCATCAAAAGAAACAAAAAGCCCTTTTTTGTTGGAACCCTTTTTATTGTCCATTTTTTTCTCCTTCAAGTGAGGAGTCTTTCATTTTTTCCTTTTCAGATTGACATTCTCTTCCTCAGAGTGGAGAGACTCAGAATCAGGATTCTCATTCTTTTTCTTTAAGGTTCCTCCTCTCTTTTTACCTTTACCTTTTCCTCTAGTATTATATCCCTCAGCAATAGCATCATCCTCAGTATCAGCTTCAAATTTCCCTCTCGAGTCCTCTTCCTCAGTTTCCTCTTCACCTAAATCCTTACCCTTATAGAGAGTACTTTCAAATTTTTTGTCTTTCAGCATATTATAGATGATGACCATAAGGCCTTGATGGGACACATGATGCCCTTTAGGGTCAGCCTGCAAGTCCTTCATTGTATGGTTCATAGAGCTCATAAGATAGTAGGGAATGTTGATTTTCTCATCATGCCTGAAGTGGTTCAAAATGACAAAGTCGTACCCATAGGCTCTAGAAAATCTACCATCCAGGGTTAAATAACTGATAGCAACATACAGAACAAAATGCCAAGGTCTACTAATATTATTGGGATAGATAAACCCACCTACCTTTTTAAACAGTCTAGCCTCCTCTTCATCACTGTCAAGGAACCTTTCATAAGCCCTGTCAGAGTAGCTTCTATCTCGGTAGAATTTTAATCCTTCCAAGGGGAGCCCAGTTGCTTCAGCTACAAAATATTCATTGACTTTGAACCACTGGTTGTTGAAAATAATTTTACCATTCTTCCAGTTCTTGATAAAGGACTGGGTAATACCAGGGTTGCCACCATGGAGCTTCTCCATATAAGCGCTAAAATTGCCTTTTTTCATAATCTCCCAAACCTTCTCCTTTTTCTTCCATTCATTATAGGTCACCGATTTGAAACAGTTCTTGCTTCCTCCCATTCTCTTTGTTTGAATTGTATCTTGCCCAGTATTATTGACTACTTTACTCTTTAAGTTTTTTAAGCAAGTGCCTAACCTTTTCAGAGCCCAAAATCTGTGTGAAGGCAAGTAATCATCCCAAGTGGTGGCTATGGAGATGACATTTTAATAATTAATCCTTACACTTATCATTTGTATCCCCATCATTTTTTAGTTTCTTTTCACTTCTTTGGGTTCCATAGATTCTCTCATTTTGGATGATAGATTTGATATCATAC
Source organism: Chamaecyparis obtusa (assembly GCA_027943335.1). NCBI lineage: Eukaryota > Viridiplantae > Streptophyta > Pinopsida > Cupressales > Cupressaceae > Chamaecyparis > Chamaecyparis obtusa. The sequence continues at coordinate 452,841 of BSBK01002439.1, read as the reverse complement.
GGAATGCTCTCCTCTTTCTATCATGATGTAATTTTCCCATTTATGCACGCATGGTTAGCTTCCCAATCAGTCGCATCATTGGATTCATGGTAAGTATGGGTAATGATATAATTTCTCATAGATTTTATGTTCTCCTTAGCTGAGTTTATTATATTATCAATTAACCATGAGGGGTTAGAATTCTTAGTTAGGCAATCTATAATATTCTTAGAGTCTCCTTCTAGCCACAAGTTGTTACATTTAATCTCTTTAGCAAGAAGGATGCCATGATAAGAATCCATTGCCTCAGCAACATGATTAGTCTGGGTACCAATTAGGATGGCTTTAATAGCTTTACAAATACCCGTTTCATGACGGATGAGAATGCCACAACCCGCAATACCAAGATTTCCCTTTGAAGAACCATCAAATTTTACTTTCATCCATCCAAGAGGGGGGCATTCCCATTTGGCTTCCTCCCTAGGGTTGCTTTGATCTTCATTTTTTAATTTGGATTCTCCAATTGTTTAAGATGTTTATGTCCCCTTTTCCTGCATGTGTAGACCTTGAGTCCATAATTTTGTAGTTTTCACTGATCAAACTTCTAGTTTTCTAAAATAAAACTTTAGGAGGAGTCTTTATCTCTCTAAAAATTATATCATTCCTCTCTTTCCAAATAGCCCAAAACATATGAGGTAAAGCAATGTTCCATATACATTTGATAACCTTGTTTCTGATAGAGATATCCTAGGAACTGAACATACCCTGAATATCATTAGGGAGAACCCAATTCAAGTTGAAAGTGTTCATGAGTCGAGACCACAAATCAAAGGTATAAGAGAAATGAATAAAAAGATGGTTAACAGATTCTTCTTCTTTCCTACACAAAATACACATGTTAGTTAAACACAAACCCCTCATCTTGAGGTTATCAAGAGTCGGGATTTTGTTTTGCAGCATCATCCAAAAAAAGTATTAATTTTTGGGGTAAGGCCTCTGATCCAGGCCTTAGCCCAAAAGGGAGTGACATGATTACTAAAGATCAGGTTGTAAGTTGAACCCATAGAGAAATTGCCATTAGGGGTATATTTCCAAATCATAATATCTTCTTCTTCATAAATGTTGCTATAATTACATATAATGAGTTTACCCATTATGATGCTAATGGTGAGTTTTGTCATGGAAAGGATGACCTTGTTGGTGATCCAAGAAGAAATTTTGCACCAAGGTTATCAAATGAATGCCAATCTTATATTGAATCTTAATTACTAATGGGTGTCAGAATTGACACAATATGTGAACAACACTACTTAGATCGTGGTCTAACTAAGTTGATGAATAAAAGTGACACATATTTGTTGAGAAAAGATGTATTGAATGCATGGAAAAGAGTGTGATCCCTTCGATCTCAGAAAAATGAAGATGATGCAAAAAATGTAAGCTTGTGGCATGTAGAGGAGAAAGTGTTGGAAATATTCAAGACTATCCAGGTTACTGGGAGGGGAGGGGTGAATCAGTAACTTCAAAACTTTTAACAAATTCAGATCTTAACCATATTTCAAATAACATTAGATTGATAATTTGACTGCTTGTATGAGTAACAAAAAGAATAAAACATTCATAACACTTTGAACACAGAGATTTGGTGACCCAGAAACCTTCCAAGTAGAAAGTAAAACTGGGGTGGGGATGATACCCACAAAACTTCAATACTGCAGTATAAAATTTGCCGGTTAAGGCTTACAATGATCAATTCTGATGATCTGCCCTGTTAGGAGCAATAAGGACTGCTAGGTCCACCTTGTTAGAGGATTTACAAACATACAATAAAGTATGCACTCGGTTAAGAGATTTTACAAAGACTGTTAAGTCTAACCGGTTAAAGGATTTTAAGTTGATTCACCTGTTAGGATGAAACAGTAGATCTCTTACTTGCAACTATGCTTGCCGATTGAGATTCTCTGATGTACTGATCACCTTCCGTGATGGATAGATCTTTTCTATTTCTTATACTACTGTAGCCCTTTGTAATTCACTTATCTCTGCCTTTATCTCTTTTTCATACTTCGCTACTTCACACCATGGATATGATACAAAACATTGTTTATATATCAATCCAAAACAATTACAAAATAATTACAAAATAATTACAAAGTCGGCTCTTAACACAAATATTACTGAGTCGGCCCAAATATAGTTACTCGGTTACTGCAAACTAACTCGGTGACTTTCTGATACTCGACATCCACTGTGTTACTTGGCATCGTCATGCTCTTGGTAGAAGTGGAGGCACAGTCCATACTAGCCACTTGGTTGTAGTTTCAAACTTGGTATATACTAGAGACTCAGTAGATATAGTGTCACTCGGTCAAAACTGAATTCCCTATTTACCATGTTGGCACTCGATAAACACTGCTCATTTCATCACTAGGTAAACACTATTCTATCTACTCGGTAAACACTGTCCTGTCTGCTCGGTAAACACTGTCCTGTCTGCTCGATAAACACTGTCATGTCTTCTCAGTAAACACTGTCCTATCTGCTCGGTAAACACTGTCCTATCTGCTCAGTAAACACTGTCCTATCTGCTCGGTAAACATTGTCCTGTCTGCTCGGTAAACACATAGAGTCTGAATAAGTGTTGTCACTAATGACAAACATACTTAATGCCAACAGAAAGATGATTTTTTCTAATATAAGAGGCCAAACAACATGGAATATGTTCCATTTGTTGTAGGCATCCAAACATCATGGATGCGAGAAATGATGGTGAAACATTCACATAACTCACTCATTGCAATGGATTCCATATTCTCTACAAATAAATATGGTGTAAGTAAAACATTGCTACCCATATCTATGGATCTTATATTTGTCATTGATACTTATAATCTATATAATTCTTCATAAATATATTATATTTATTGATATAGTTTATTCATTTGCAGTATGACTTATATACCTTGCTTGTATTCGACAAGCAAAAGGTTGGTGTTCCTATTGTGTGGGCAATATCCCCAAGAAAAAAAGTTGAGGATATAAATGAATGGATAAGTGAAGTTTTAAAAAGATGAAAAGAGTCCAAAGAAGACTGGCATATTAATGCATTCATGACAAATGATGCTAGTGCTGAGATTGAGGCAATCAGGTTTTTATTGCTTAATGCTTAGTTTATAAAAGTATATTTTTCATTTTGTTTGAATACTAAAAATTGATTTTGTTCCAATACTATTTATGAACTTTTATAATGTAACTTGTAGATTATCCTTTGATTGCCAATGCTTTTATTATTTGGCATGTGCTTAGGGCATGGTTGAAGAATGTGTATAGGCAAGTCAATTTTTATGTAGAATGCATCAATATTACATGTTTGAACATCATATCTTGATATTATGCTTTATAATTTAGGCATGTGAGAAATAAGGACATTGGAACAAATATGTTCAATAGATTGGTTCATATTATGTATGCAAGGAGTGATGAGGAAGACATGACTACTCACCTAATAAAAAAATTCATGGAGGAATTCAAAGAGGAGAAGACATTTATTGATTATTTTTCAAAAAACCTGGTGTCATCATGAGAGTCGTATTGGTAAGATCATGTGATTATTCATTACATTTAATATGCATTTACATAATGTTATCTATTTTTTTGTGACATCATTACATTTGTTTGTGTAGAAATGTGGGCCAAGAATTTCTTAAACTTTTCTCATTCAAATAAAGAGACCAACACTTCAATAAAATCATACCATTGCCACATCAAGAGTCACTATTTAAGTGATCTTTCTAAGAAATGTAAAAGGAGAATGGATTATCGTATCCACGTACTTCTTCATAGGGTAGGTCCATTCTATAAAAATTGAAGATTTTTGCAGTTATTTGGGTTTTTGACAAACTTAAAAAAGAAATGATATTATATAACTGCACTAGAAAGATAAAAAAGCAATACCAGATACATATTGTTGTCCATATGATCACCTCCATAATGTGTATAAGATAAGAAGCTAAATGATTCCAACAAAATGGTATGTTGTCAGAAAATTTGGACCTGATTTGCATGTGTGTGACTGTCAATGGGCAAAAAAAGAAAACACATGAAAACATGTATTGAAGATTTTAGATCTAAAGAGAAACAAAACAAATGAGCAAGATAAAGTTGTAGGTAAGTTTTATTTGAGATATAAGTTTAGTTTTCAAATTTTTAATGATTATTATCTTTAGTCTCAAAAGTAAATAATTTAATTATATTAATTTATAGGTGTTACTCTAGTGCCTGATGGTGACCATAATGATAGAGGGAGCCCTAATCATGAAAACATCGCCACTAGTAATGTCTACATTGTCTTTACAATTAAATATTAATTTTTTATGGTTCTCAAAATTCATTATTTCTTATTTCAAATATAGATAGTTGTGTTCAATTTTAAGACTAGGATGTTCTTGGACTTAGCATCCTTGAAGACCAAAAAATAGGTAAATTCTTATATCACCATTTTAAAATGAAATGTTTATTCTTTTAATTTTTTTTTTACTTACTCATATTTGTTTCTAATATAGATGACAAATCTGATGCTTCAAATGTAAACTTTCAAAATTCTATTGATTATTTGAGTTCATTGCTCCAAAATTTACCCACTAGAGCGAGTGAAAAAAAATATTTTACTGAATGTGTTAAGAGATTTAGAAAAGATATCGAGACACCTCTCGCTTCCTCTTCCAAATTTCAAGCAATCTATAGCTCAAAGAACATTCCTATGAGACAAATATCACCATGGTTCAATCCAAGCAAAATGCACAATGTCATTCTACTCATCAAAGGGGTAATGCCATTTCTCATAACTTAAGTGAAATAGTTGAGCATGAAAATTTTCAATTCCCCTCTACAAGATGTAGAAAGAAAAAGAAAAAGAAGGGCATTAATCGCTTAGGCATAGCAATACAAAAGAAAGTCTTATTATCATGCAACAAAAAGTGAGTATGTTTATTCAAAATTATTTTAGTAATTTATAGAAGTATGACTTGTTATTATTTCATATATTAACCATGTGTTGTTATAGATTTGGATGATCAAGAAAGTACTCCACAATGTCAATTACCTTTTTCTATTGATCTAAACCAAACAATAACATATGAAATACACCTCATAGATGATATCTTTTAACTATATATTGAATTTCTTCATCATTTTTATAGAAAATTACTTAATCACATGTCTAACAAATTTTCTATACTTATTCAAACAAACTAGATACAATTTGTGGAGATCAAGCATCAGTGCTCAATGTTACCCCTACATAGACATTTCAACAAACTATTCCAAGCAATGAAAATTTTAAATATTTATATATTAATTACATAATGTGTTTTTACACTTGAACATGTTATCTAAGTTGATCACAGATAAATGTGCATGTTATTGTATAGTTTTAAATGATCAAAAAATAAATGAAGGACATATGTTACCCTTTTGTATGGATCTTAACCAAACATCATCAACAATAGATGGAATGCAAATTGGATATGGTAAGAAAATTAGAAAACAAATTTTATTGTGAACCTTTGATCTGTATTTAGTTCATCTAAGTTGATGTCTCAAATTGTGTGTTATTATAGATTTAAATGATAACGAAGAACATATGTTTCCCTATTTTTTTGATATCAACCATACACTAATGGATGATGCAATGCAAATTGGAGATGGTAAGAACTTCGATCAATTTTGAGTATTTAATTCGTATATTAGTTTTATCTAAGTTGATTTGATAAATGTACATGTTATTGCACAACCTTAATTGATCACCAAAATAGTCAGTGACTATATTTTGATCTTAATCAAGAAACATCAACAACAGTAAATGTAATGCAAACTAGAGATGGTAAGAACATAATATGAATTTCAATCAATTTTGATTCTTTCTTTTATAAATAAATTTTATAACTCGTTCATTATGTTTGCAAGTGTAGGTGATACTATAATGGAGGGTCATGGTGAATAGCTTTTTAGATAATCATTATACTGTATTATTGTAATGGGTTATCTATTGAGTGCTTTAACTCTATTTAGAAATTGGCTCTCAGAGGTAGTAGCTTGTCGATGACAATATATGTATATTATACTTTCGAGTTGGACAAGTATTGGATGTGTGCAAAATTGGCTAATTTTATCATGAGATTTTAATATTTTTATGAGATAATCAAGTAATTTCCTTTGGGTCATGTAGTTTTTATAGGATGGTTGAATTTATTTTTGGCATTTCACATGTCATGTGTTGTGTAAAGATTTAATGATTTGTATGCTAATAAAGTATTATTTCCTTAGATTTATGTAGAGGGTAGGTCTACATATGTTAGCCTTCATTCATTAGTATAACTAACATAAACGTTAATTAAAATTAACATGTTTAACCTAGCAAAAAAATTCCATCTATAATTGATTACAACACAATCATAAACACACGATAACCAATTTTAGTTAGATAAGTAAAATTCAAAGAGTATCAACTACCTTAGCATATTTAGAATTTCATTTGACAAGTACATACTTAATTTTTTTACTCTACTTCAAATTATTCAAATCTTTTATCATTTTTAATACTCCAAAGAATCTACAATTACATTAATAAAAACATAAACATCTAAATATATTTATTTCAAATTGGGTATTAAAACAAACATAAATTAATTAATTATTTTTTATAACTATAATTAATCTATCCATCCATCTCAAAAGATAATTTTTTTTAACTCAAGAAAGAAAGATTAATGTCTAAGAGTAAAAAGGTTTTATTTGGTTTTAATTCTATACTAGCTAAAATCAATAAATTCAAAGCATACTAAATTGTATATTAAATTCTTAGTAAAATAGATTATTATAATAGTTTAATAAATAGAATTCATTGACATATTAACTTAAACCTATTTTGATCAACCTTTTATGTAAATGTTATCTTATTTATTTATATTAATTAAATAAAATTAAACTTAAAGTACTATCTTATAATTTACTAAATCTAATTATATTCATATATATTCAATTTTCACATCTTATTTTTAAGAAATCAAATTTTTAACATAATAATAAAAAAGAGAAACATAATGTTGAAAGAGAATATCATATTTATCGTCATATTTATAAAAAATAAATAATACATTTAAATTCAATATTTAATTGAAATGCTCTCTCCTTTATCATATCTTTAAGGAAACCATTCCAAATCAAAATATTATAATTTCATATTAAAATATCATAATAAAAGAGAGAAACATAATGTTCAAAGAGAATCCCCTATTGATTATCTTATTTATAAAAATGAAATAATACATTTAAAATTAATATTTTATTAAAAGGTCGTCATCACAATAAATTATCTATGTATAATGTACAACTTGTACACTTGATTGATGTATAGTCACACAAAATATAAATACATTTTTATGTAAATTATAATTCTATTTAAGTTACTAATTCTAAGAATAAAATGTCAAGAACAAAACATCAATTGCATATTACTTTAAAAAAAATGTCTAAGAACAAAATATCAATTGCATTAAACAAATGCTTGACACATGATACTCAAATTTTGTCTTAATAAATAAAAATCAAGCAAACTATCATGACGCCACTGAATTGTTAAATGCTACCTATCACACATCAATTGGAAGGAATCACTGAGAATTTTGGGCGAGTTGGAGCTGACTGCGACTAACAGTACCATTACTCAGCTGCAGGTTGGTTTGCCACGTTGGGTCATTGGGATGGCAACTGACTGAAAGGGTGACTGATAGTACTATATGATGGGGCATGGATATATGCAATGGAAGCCGACTATGCATGGTGGGAGCTAGGGGAATTTATCGGCTGCATAGCCGACTCCGCTATATTTAGCCTCGTGAACATTAAAATTATCTATCTATCTATCTTAGATGGAACCTACCACTGATCCTAACCAACTTACAAAATTGAATGCTACACAAAGATAAACAAAATATGAACCAAATAGCTAGTCTATTCACCATCATTTTTTATTTACGCCGTAGGCATTTCCCTATGAAAGGGTTCAAGAAAAAATTTGCATACAACTGCAAACAAAAATGACTACCATCAAAATGATCCTCGTCGTTCATTGTTTTCAGACTAATTTTTATATAGGATGAAGAACGAAACCCTATCTTGTTGCCTACATGTCCAGTAAGCTTGAGAGCATGAAAAGTTTTATATGCTCGTTCACCAGACAAAAGAGTGCAGTAAAGTGAGGCCAGTAATATTCCAAGACAATATTCCCATCATATCCTACACGCAAAGCGTTTGGGATTTTCTGATCGATTTTTATGGACTGAAAAAATGGCAGCCTAGCTTGCTGGTATGCAAAAGAGTGGAGGGAACGCTAGTGCAAGGCCCTGGCTGCATTCTCTATGTTTCTTTTCCCTCTTCAACAGGTCGAGTTTCTTGGGCTAAAGAAAAACTCACATCCCTGGACTGCGCTAATCATTGTTATAGTTATTGTATTATTGACACCAATGTGGAGGGAATTAATGGGTATGAAGCCACTCTGCAAGTGATAGAGAGAATGGAAGAGGACAAGTGCTTTGTCAAATGGTCTTTTCAGCTCAATCCAACTGATGGCATCTCCAACATGAGTTCTTGGGTAACTTCAGCTCTGTTTTGACTACCACCATTAAAGGTCTTCAAGAGGCTATTTCAAGATGCTCCTAGATGTGTTCAACATATGGAGATGATTTCATGTTCCTTTGTCTGCAGTTTTCATGACGTTTGATGAATTCCATGTTTCTCTCTGCAAGTTTTTAAGATGCTCAAGTGTATTGGGTGTTGATGAAATGTTTGAATTTGGTGTCTTATGACAGGTTATGATAGTTTAGTTACTTAATTGGGGTATGTTGTCATTAGTTTGTGTTATTGGACCACTATTTTGATTGCCATCATGGCCTCTTACTTGTATATCTATCCATGCAAAATACCCATAGGCTCACCAAATTCACATGTTGTATTCTCCTGATGGTGCTTGTTTTTGTGTGGAATTAATTTTCTACTTGTTCGGGACCCTCTAATATTTTTACCACCACAAGCATGTTGTCGGACAGAGTTCCTTTGAACATAGAGCCGAACGCTCCACTCCCTAGCTTATGCTTGAAATTCTAGGTTGCAATTCGCAATTCTTTGTAAGTGAATTTTTTGAGTGAAGTTGGCACGTCCACTTCTGATTATATCAATACTGTTAGGAATAGTCCCAAGAGATAACTGAGATGGGGTGGGGGGGGGGGGGTGAATTAGTTATCTACAAGATTCAATTCTTTATCCAATTAAGTATACTTAAACACAAAGCATAAATACAATGAAAGAACACTTGAACACAACACCAATATTTTGGTTATGGGGAAACCCAAATAGGTAAAAACCCTGGTGGGACTTGATACCCACTAATATTATGTACTAGTGTATAATGATCCTTGTTAGAAGATCCTTTACCCTGTTAGGAGTAGCTTTACAATATATTAAGTACAGTAGACTTGGTCAAGGGTCAGACCATGTTAGGAGTCTTTTACAATTGTTCCTGTTAGGGGAGAGGACGCACTATCCGAGAGCTCACTGCTCAAATGGCCGAAGGCTACAACCTTCTGAATAACAAATACACACTATATCTAGATCTTGGTAAACTACACTTTGACCTACTGTTTGGATCAGTTCAATAGCACAAGTACTTTACTTGGTCACATAGACCTTCTAATGGCTCAACACTTTGCACACTCTGCTCTGCTCTTCTTAATCAACCATGAACCACACTTCAACAATCACAAATGACTGACTATAAATATATTTCCTCCAAATGATATAATCAAGTCGGCTTGTTAGAACCATCTTGAAATCATATTAGAGAAACCATAATAAACTCCAACAAACATTATGTCGGCTCTACTATGCACACAACTCAATCTAGGACCTATCTAATAAAATAAATGTAGATGCACGCTACACACTATCGGCTCTACCAAAACAACTAGACCTTTCTCTGTAAGCTAAATTAACTCATGTGCTCTTAACTAAACATCAATAACACTTCTCCAAGCTTAACTCCAAGGGTGCATACCCTCAAGATAGGCACAACTCAAGAACCAATAAAATCTCTGTCGACTCTTCTGAACAAACACATGAAACTGCTATTGGTGAATAGTGACTGCATAACTTCTCTTGCGTTCATCATCAGACTATGCGTCCATAACTAAAACATCACTAACATGTCTTCAACATATATCCAAGTGCACAAGGCTCCATGATAACTATACGGACAACCATACATAGAACACTGTATGTTACTCTGCCAGGAACACTGCTGACACTAACTGCTATATAACTGTATGTACTAATAGTTAACCTCTGCGCTCATGATATCATGTTGATATCATGTCCATGCTACATATACTAAAAGCTTACTGCATAAGACTTCCACACATTCTACTTTCCATATGTTGTCATCAATGACAAACATACAGTCGGTACCGGCCTGCTGGCAAATCTCCAACAAATACTTGAAAGATCCCCAATCCCGGTGACCTTGGAATTTAATGTATGTTTTAGAATTTGAATCTTTGACTAATGTTTGGTATCTCTGAATGGTCTTGGTTGAATTCTGATTTCTTTTCTTTTTACTTGTGTTTTTCTAGTTTTTGGAGTTTTTCGAAAATAAAATAATTGCATAACAAATGGAAAATAAATAGCATTTAAGAAATGTAAATCCTACTACAATTCTTATTATTGCTGAATTCTGAAATAGTACATACCCAAATCCTTCATAAATATGATATATTAGCTTCAAGAAAAGATCAAAACAAACATACAATATTGTCCTTCATAGGAATAAATGTCAGCTACATGGGAATGCTTGATGGGAATGCTTGATGTATGCCCAAAATCTAAAGAAGATGTTGTAAATAATCCACCAAAGTATCAATGAATGCTAAACCTCCCAGTAATGAGTATATGGTTTTCTCTAAACCCCACAGGAGCTACTATAATGAAATGCCTACATGCAATAAGTTGGCCGCCAAGCTAAAAGTAATTCTCTTCCCCCAATTGCAATGCCAATACCAAATCAATCACTTCTTCTGTCAATCCGAATGCAATGAAATGCCAATCAGATCACCAGAGACTTGTTGAGGTTTGCGTCCCAACAGTCCAGACTTGAGGATTTCATCCCAAGCCACAAATCGCTCTGCAGAGTAATTTCACAATTCAAGAGTTTCCAAAATTTCAAAAAGGTAATGAACAATTAGGTCGTCATCTCCTTATAACTCCTCCCAACTGCAAATCGAACCCTAAATGAGAATTACACTTTGCACTTTATAATAAAATAACATTTTCCAAATAAAAGTGCCTAGGCTATAGGAAAAACATTACTTCATTAAAATGTCATAACTCAAGCCACCAAAAAGTCTCCAGATAGTGAAAATAGTTTATAATAATTTGAGACCTTTCCATCGAGCTATAACACAAGGGCACACCTGACCAAATGAAGCCATATTCCCCTTATTACTCCGAAATGGCTATATAAATAGCCTTATTATAAATTATTTAATCGCTAACTTAGGAAATATTTAAATATATTAAAATATTTCCCTTTTTGCCTCTGATAGCCCAAATCAACCAAATAAACATGAGTATGACCATGTCACATGGCTTTGACTGATGTCGAATGAGATGGGTCAACTGGCAGTCCCATCCCTAAAATCTAGGGATGCTCCTAGAAGTTAGGAAACCAATTCTATCACACTGAAACTGACACCAACTGAAGGGTCATGAATAACCTCACAACTGGAAACTTTCATAACCTCCTAAAATTTAGGGATATCCCCTAAAATCTAGGAACTGCTCCAAACTAGCTCCAAACTACTTGTGAAGCCAAAATCCGGTCACTGTATGCACTGAATGAGTCCCTATCCATCTTTGCTAGCCTACGAGACTCCAATGATAGGCCAACTCCTCCATCTCTGATGTCCACTCTAGAAAGGGGACATGACAATCCTCCCTTCCCGGAGATTGCTTGTCCACAAGCAATGCAACACTATATCAAGTGCCATCACAAAACCACTGCCTGGATCCCATGGAAAATTGTAAGCCATGCCCCTCGCGAAAAGTGCAGGCTCCTGTAGCATCCCCTGAAAAATAAAAGGGATGACTCTATACAAAGATCTATAACAACCACTCACCCACACTCCCATACTAAATCTATCTTTGCTCGGATCCCAAGAGAAATAGATCTCATGACCATCAAAAACCAAGATGTATGGGTGACTCAGATCACATACACCCTGAACTCCCCCTACACACCCAATTGACCTGTACTGAGTGAGTAGACCATTTGCACAACAGTGATGAATACCCTTGAACAAAGTTATACCAGGACCCAAATATCCACACACTATATAATCTTTGCAGTCACCATAACTCTGCAAGTCACCTGCTACTGACTTGCAGCCAAAACTCCCATCAACTGTTGATGGCGAGATCTCATCCCATAATGGATGGTAAGGGCTAGGAGCCAACCCACATCTATGTTCCATCAACTCATCAACATGTGGGTCAAAGGAAAAATACTGAGCACTCCTCACTGTGTAATGGCGACAAACTGCTCCAATCTCTGTCAGAGGCTCATCATCCACTAGTCGCGAACCCAAAGGTGGCTCCAATCTCGAACTCTGCACAACTAAGGCTTTTTCTTCCTTGACATTAGTTTCAAGGATTTGGTGTAGACTGAAGCTGCACCAATTCTACAGTCACCTCTTCTAACTGAACCTGTGACTCCTGGAGGGCCAATTGAGTTCTCTCTAAAACCTCATAAGTCATCATGAGCTCCCAAGTAAGCTCACTCACCTCATCCTCTCTATCCAAGAGTGCCTCATATGTTGTACTTCCCCACTCTACTAGGTGATATCATTCGGCTACCAACCAAAAATAATCCTATCTCAAAATTATGACAGCCTCTCATAAGGCATGAATCTCTGTTAGGGTCAAGTAACAACTACCATGGTCATCATCCATAGGAGCACCCTATCCATGAATAGCTAGCAGCTGCTGAGCAACATCAAAATGCACAAATGTGGTACAACAATATCATACTTGCTGACTCTCAACTAACTAGACACATGATGACTCTGAATAATAGGCCTCCTATGCATCACCCCTGGCACACTATCCGTACTATGAATAGAAGTGGTACCCAACATACTCCTCTCAGAAACACTATCCCCCAGTGTGCTATCATCTGAGCTCCGAGAACTAACAACTGAACTCACATCCTCAAACGGAGTACTAGCAGCTGACACATCTCCATCAAACTCCCCTGTACCCAAGGAAGCTGCTATAGAATCTACCTCCTTAACACTCTCATCTGCCTCGTCCTCTGTAACCTCTGAATAATCCAGATCCTCAGACCGATTTGCACTCTCCAACAACTCGGAGTCCTCTCCCAGGGTCTAATACATATATGATTCACCATTGATGGGGTCATCCTCATGGGTCACATAGGAAGTACTGGTAGCAACCCAAGATGCTAACAAGGGCTCTACCTCCTCTGGTAACCCGAAATGAATCTCATCCGACTCCCTACTAACAAATGAATCTGAGTCATGTTGGCACGAGTCCATGTTTACTATCTCAAACTCAACACTGGTATTATCACATGCAAACTCCATGCTCAAATCTTCAACACAAGAGAATACTGGCATCTCCTACAATAACCCCATCTCAGGACTACCGCTATCCAGATTTGTACTATCTGACTCCATCTCTTCAAGGCAGTCCTCAAAAGTGGTATCCTCCTCCTCTGGCGATCCAGAGTCCACCATCATATCCTCCAACACTACAACACTCCCACTATCAACAACTCCCTCAACATCGACCATAGGACTATCCTCCCGACAAACTGAACTGGAGTCACTGGCTGTCTCTATAATACAATCCAGTATAGCACTAACATCAACTGCAGGCGTGAACTCATGTTGTATCACCGGACCATCAATTGAGTCTTGAGTCTCCATGTATTTTTTGATTGGTGTAACTGTCATGTGCTCATCCACTAAGATAGGTAATGACCCTATAATAAAAGTGTGGGGTAACTCAACTGGAGAGGCACTAATCTCTGGAGCTAATGTGCTAGGCCCACGTGTAGCTGTGAAATCATCCCGCGGGTCTCTCCTAACCTCCCTCACCATGTCAACCTATCTTGTTTCCTGTGTCCCACAAGAAGATCTGCTCAAGAGTGAAACCATGTATTTAGCCACCTTGTCAATGGTAGCCGGGTCTGATAACTATTCACTAAGCATGTTTTGAATATCCCGACTACGATCCAACTGTCTAACCAAGGTATTAGTTTGCCTTTTAAATTCAGATAAACTATCTAATGGTTTCTTCTGTCTACTGCTATAAGTTCCCTTGCACCTATCCATTCAATTTCAATAGAGTGTTGATCACTCACTCAATTTTTTACAAATTCCCATAGGCTGGCAAGAAGAAGACTCTGATACCACTGAAAGATCCCTAATCCTAGTGACCTTGGAATTTACTATATGTTTCAGAATTTGAATCTTTGACTAACGTTTGGCGTCTCTGAATGGTCTTGGTTGAATTCTGATTTCTTTGCTTTTTACTTGTGTTTTTCTAGTTTTTGGAATTTTTCGAAAATAAAACAATTGCATAACAAATGGAAAATAAATAGCATTTAAGAAATGTAAATCCTATTGCAATTCTTATTATTGTTGAATTCTGAAATAGTACATACCTGAATCCTACAGAAATCTGATATATTAACTTCAAGAAAAGATCAAAACAAACATACAATATTGTCCTTCACACGAATAAATGCCAGCTACATGGGAATGTTTGATGTGTGCCCCAAATTTAAAGAAGATGCTGTAAATAATCCACCAAAGTGTCAATGAATGCTAAACCACCCAGTAATGAGTATAGGGCTTTCTCTAAACCCCACATGAGCTGCTAGAATGAAATGCCTGCAGGCAATAAGCTTGCTGCTAAGCTGAAAGTAATTCTCTTCCCCCAATTGCAATGCCAATACCAAATCAATCACTTCCTCTGTCAATCCGAATGCAATGAAATACCAATCCAATCACCAGAGACTTGTTGAAATTTGCGTCCCAATAGTCCAGACTTGAAGATTTCGTCGCAAGCCACAAATCGCTCTCCAGAGCAATTTCACAATTCAGGAGTTTCCAAAATGTCAAAAAGGTAATGAACAATTAGGTCTTCATCTCCTTATAACTCCTCCCAACTGCAAATCGAACCCTAAATGAGAATTACATTTTGCACTTTATAATAAAATAACATTTTCCAAATAAAAGCATCTAAGCTATAGGAAAAACATTACTTTATTAAAATGTCATAACTTAAGCCACCAAAAAGTCTCCGGATAGTGAAAATAGTTTATAATAATTCGAGACCTTTTCAACAGGCTATAACACAAGGGCACACCTGACCAAATGAAGCTATATTCCCCTTATTACTCTGAAATGGCTATATAAATAGTCTTATTATAAATTATTTAATCGCTAACTTAAGAAATATTTAAATATATTAAAATATTTCCATTTTTGCCTCTGATAGTCCAAACCAACCAAATAAACATGAGTCTAACCATGTCACATGTCTGTGACTGATGTCGAACGAGATGGGTCAACTGGCAATCCCATCCCTAAAATCTAGGGATGCTCCTAGAAGTTAGGAAACCAATCATGTCGCACTGAAATTGACACCAACTGAAGGGTCATGAATAACCTCACGACTGGCAACTGTCACAACCTCCTAAAATTTAGGGATATCCCCTAAAATCTAGGAACTGCTCCAAACTGACTCCAAACTACTTGTAAAGCCAAAATCTGGTCACTATATGCACTGAATGAGTCCCTATCCATCTTTGCTAGCCTACGAGACTCCAATGATAGGTCAACTCTTCTATCTCTGATGTCCACTCTAGAAAGGACTACTTCTCCATGACAGTATTGCATGCCCTATGTTTGCATCCAAATCCCCAAATCCCGTTTGATAGGGCAAGAAATCAATGAAGACAAGTAAAACCCTATCTGTGACTTCAAGCTCGGAGTTCAATTCATTAGTTGAAGCAAGATTAGACATAATGACTAAGAATCTCTATAACACAATAGAGTTCTTAGACATTGATAGAGGGTCATGGAAATAGGGTTGGAATGCTCGCTATGCCGAAAATGAATGGGATTCCAAAACTCTTTAGATTTTCTAGTGCCACATTCACACAATGATCTTGGATGGCTTCTCATCGTCAAGGAGTATTATCTTTCCAAGACATGCTATATTTTGGAGACCATTGTTCATGCGCTTATTATGGCTTGGCTCTCCAAAAAAAAATGAGAACAATCGTCTTTGCACAAGTTTTATTAATGTTGGGTTTTTGAAATTCTTGTTTAGAGATAGAGGGGGAGATATATAGAGGGAGAGGGGAGAGATAAAGGGATATAGACAGAGAGAAAGGAATAGAAGGATATGGTTAGAGAAATAAGGATATGGAGAGAGTGGGGGGAGAGATAACAATACAAAGAGGGAGAGGTGCAAAGGGATATTGAGGGGGAAAGGAAAATAAAACTAGAGATGAATATAGAGTGAGAGAATGGGAGAAATAGAGATAGATCGATAGAGAGATGAGGAGACATAGAGAGGATGAAAGGAAAGACAAACAAAAGGACAAATACTTAGTTAATCTTTCATACCTCTACGACATACCCATTGCACACTACGATGCAATTACTAGTGGAATAATACAGAAATCACAAGCTTATACAGTTCCATATCATTAATTTAACCGTGGGTGCGTAGGTGCTAAACAGGAGTTTACTAAAATATATATTTAATCCAACAAAACAATGACTATTGTAGAGGACAAACTCGTACCCAGACTCCAAGTCAACCATGAAAAACTGCATGTTCGGCAGTATAAGATTTTCAAAAGTAGCAGTTACAGACACAGCCATAAGTAGTAGATCATGTTCTTCCACTAACTGAAAGCAAAAGTGAAGGCTGAGAGACTATGAGCATGGATCATTTAGCAGTAAACTGTTTGAGCTATTTCTTTACAGCACTAGCTATGCTTATTTGCCTCTGCCATAGCGATTTATTGGGAGTCACTGGTAGAGACACCCTTTCTATAGGGGCTTCTCTGAGAGCAAACCAGACTATAACTTCAAAGAATGGCACATTTGAATTGGGGTTTTTCAATCCCAATGGAAGCGACAACTGGTATGTTGGGATCTGGTATGCCCAAATCTCTGAGAAGACCATTGTTTGGGTTGCTAACAGGGAGACTCCTGTCAGAGAAACTCAAGGAATTTTGATGCTCTCTACAGATGGTTATCTCACTGTCTCTGATTTAGCAGGGGAGCAGATTTGGTCTACTAATGATACTCAGCAAGCTAAAGCCTCAAAAGCTATGATACTGGACTCGGGGAATTTTGTTCTTCTAGGCGCCCAAAACAGTTCTGAGATTGTGTGGGAGAGCTTCGGACATCCTACAGACACATTTTTGCCTAACATGAAATTTTGGAAAGGATTAAAACTAACATCTTGGAAGAGTTGGGCGGATCCAGCAGCTGGACCCTTCGTTCTGGAAATGAACCCTGCCCCAGAAAAGAACAACTTTTTGCTACTCTATAAAAAACCGTGTTTCATATTACAATACTGGGCCATGGATGGGGAGCTATTACACCACCGTGGCAGATGCACTTTCTCGTTCTTCATTTGGGCATGAAGTGGTGGAATTGTCCCCCGAGAGAATTTACTACACATATTGGCTTACACCATAAGGTATTTCGATGTTCATGTTCAGCAGGCAAGTTTTGAACTGGGATGGATACTTTCTATCCTTTCTGTGGATTGATAAGAGCAGATGGAGCATGGTCCTGTCAAGACCCCAATTAAGATGCGGTGTGTATGGGGCCTGCGGGGCTTATGGAGTCTGCTTCAGCCCAGGAGACATTGAATTATGCAGCTGTATGCAAGGGTTCCACCCCGCAGATGATTGGGCGTGGAATTTAAGACAGTGGTGGTTGAGCGGCTGTGTTCGGCGGAGTCCATTGAGCTGCTCAGACACCATTAATGGCAGTGGCAAGGTAACAACTGATGGGTTCCAACAAGTCACCAATATATCTTTGTCCGATGAAGAAGCTCCTCAATATACCCAAGAATCGACTCTGCAAGGATGCAAAACTGCGTGCCTCAACAATTGCTCCTGCTCGGCATTTGCCCTCACTGATTCCAATCCTGCTGTTTGTAAATTGTGGTTTGGCGATCTTCTGAGCATGCTGGCTAAGGACACTTCGTCCAAGGGAGATGCCTTCTTCGTGAGAATGGCTGCTTCCGATTTACAGGATTCGCAATCCAGGGCAGGAAGAAGCGGAACCAGCAGACAAATTGCGCTCTTCATTTCAATTCCTTTGGGTATTGCTTTTCTGGGTACTCTGTTTTGGGGTATTAAGCGCAGGCGTGGAAGAGTCCATAGGAAGGTCGAGAATGAAGACACGCCGAGATCGCTCAGAACATTCACCTGCAAAGAGCTCAGAATTGCGACTGACAATTTCGCCCATGAGTTGGGAAAGGGGGCATTTGGGTTTGTCTTCAGAGGAACCCTACCAGACAATACACTTGTGGCGGTGAAAAAATTAGAGGGTTTCGCGCAAGCAGAAAAGCAATTCCGTGCGGAAATAAGCACAGTTGGAAACATAAATCATGTGAATTTGGTGAGGCTCTGAAAGAATGCTTGTTTATGAGTATATGCAAAATGGGTCTCTCAACTTTTTCTTGACCCGGAAGTCCAGAGAAGCAGGAAAGATTTTGGACTGGAATACCAGATTTGGAATAGCTCTAGGCATTGCAAGAGGGCTGCTCTATCTCCATGAAGAATGCAGAGATCACATCATTCATTGCGATATCAAGCCGGAAAATATTTTTATTGATGCTGATTTTTGTCCAAAAGTGGCTGATTTTGGGCTGGCAAAGCTTGTTGGCAGAGATTTTAGTAGAGTGCTGACTACAACGAGAGGCACGAGAGGGTATTTGGCTCCCGAGTGGATTTCTGGCATGCCAATCACAGTGAAGGCAGATGTATATAGTTTCGGCATGACACTGCTCGAAATAATCTCAGGCAGACGAAATCTGGACTTGAGCGTGGAGGAATCTCAATGCTACTTTCCCACCTGGGCTGCCACTCAAATTCAGAGGGGAAACTTCATTGACATTGTGGATGAAAGGGTTGCTCACGAGGCAGACGTTGAGCAGATACGAAGAGCAGCCATGGTGAGCATTTTGTGCATTGAGAAGAATGAGAGGTTGATGCAGGAGCATCCTGGGTGTAAGAGCAATCTTGCATCACCCAAAAATATTTCTGTTTTTTTTATATTCAATAAGGGCTATTTTGTGCAGAGCTGCTATTTATGAAAAGTTACTATTTTTGGTAATTTTCGTATGTGCTCAGAATGATCTGATTTCTTTCTTGGAGGTTCATTTTGGTCATATAAGCCTGCCAGTGAAGTTTCATTGCTAGATCAAGTGTTTATTGGAAGATATTGAAGATTTTCGGTATTGGCGGCAGGGTACAGAAACTTTGAACTCAGTTTTGAAGGCTTTAGAGGCCCCGGATGAGGTCGAAAATTTGGGTGACGGGCGCTTGCGCGGGTCAAGCCTGTAGAGCGCTTCGTGGCGTTTCCGAAATGGGGTTATAATAGCCGATCGGGTCAACTGGTGATGACTTATGGTCTTCGGAAGTTGGGCCACCCGAAATGGCAGAAAATAATTTTCTTCAAAATTTCTGTTCGGGTTTCCAAGGTTATCTTGAGCCGACTATGATGTAATAAAATGTAAAATAAAATAATTCTAAGTTGGTCGGCCTTATTGGCTAAAATTGTGGAACCTTCCAAGCGGTGGAAAATTGCCTATATAAGGAAGACTGTATTATTGTCTTAGGCAGTTCAGAATAGTTCTGAGTAGTAGATCTGGGTAATAGTTCGAGGCTTTGTCTTACAGAATATTGTAAGGGAATGCCCATGTGGCTTTGCATATTGTAATTCTGAAAATTTGTAATTCCACATTTGTGGAGATAATAAGAAGCCAATTTTCTGTTCTTGCATATTGTTGTTGTTTCTCTATTTCTGTTATGTGTTTGTGGTATTAAGGGGAGCACCCTTCATCAGAGGTTGAGGCCAAGCATGGCCCAAGTTGTTGTTATGCTCCAAGGTAAATCTGAAGCTGGCGTAGAACAATTTCAGAGGTCTCTGCAAGGGGTTATGAATGAGGGCCACAAGGAAAAACAGACTATCGAATAGGATAGAGATGTACCAGAAAAACAATACTTTTCAATTATATTGTGTTATATCTATATACATGTAGCTATACCTGCATATGATGCTTGTATTTTTGCTACCAAGTAAGTTGACTACTATTTACTTGAAGAGGCAGTTGCCTCTTGGTAGTCAATTGTTATTATTATTTTTAGTGGTCAAGTATTATTATAATTATTTTTAAAGATTTTATGTCAATTTCAGATTGTATTTGGTTTATATATATTGTTTCATTATGAATGGAGAAAATATGAGTTTCTTTTAATATTTTTTTATTAAAAAAAATATTTGGCTAAATTTGTATTTTAATAGATGCTTTAAAATGTCATAATATATTTCAAGTATATGAATTATTTGACAAAATGGTTTATTAAAAAATTGGCATTCTTGTTCTCAAAAATTTAGATCTTATGTGTTTTGAAAGAAAAAAAGATTTTGAAATATTTTGAAATATATCTAATGTGAGATAATTTCTTATTTATCCATGGTTTTTCTTAGGTGTACAAGGCAAGTTTGAATGGATAATTTTAAAAAACATAGAAGTACATAAGTAACATTATGGTAGTGCCCAAAGTGATTGATTTGTTAAATCATCTCATATATAATATCCATCTTTTAAAAAAATCTTCCTTTTTTGGTTTCAGATTATGATCGTAAAGATAATTATAGCTTTTATAATCTCTCTCTAGCATGCACAATATGTGTTGTTGGTATTAAGAGATGTATCTCCTACATAATATTTGTCTAAGATGATGTTGGATAAGAATGTATAGATGATGTTGGGAAAGAGAGATTATACTTGTGCAATACTTTACATCTTATTAACTATTTATTTCATTTTGCATGCTATAATATAGGTTCTATTCCACAAATCATGACTTGTTTTGTACCTAAGTTCACACCTCCCTCTTTAAATTTTTTAGGTGAACTCAAGGTAATTTTTGGTCTCTCACTAATTAATAATTGTGTTTGGAACACATGGAAACTATTGTTCATGAGACATCAAGAGTTATGACCATGTGATATTACTTTTGCAAAGTAATTTCTAATGTGATGTACCTTTATTTAATTCAACAATAAATATGTTAAAACTTAGATCGATCCCTTATATTGCTGTTTTAACACATACCTCAAAAAAATATAGAATATGATCCATTAAGAATGGTTTTCATATTCTCTTACAAATCTACAATAAAATTTAAGGAGATATATTTATTCATTAATAAATTAACATCTTTTTTCTCAAAAAATTAGTACATTCTAATCTATTGAAGTTGGCATTCCTAGTATGTGGGATATCAATTCATGTTAATACTTTTATTATTAATATGGTTGATTGATCTTGTAGAAAAAATCATTAAAAAGAAAGTAATTCAATACTATTGTTTACATGTTTTGTAAAGGCCAAATATGAATATTTCAAGAGGCTTGGTTTATTAATTTGTTTTGAAGATTTCTTAGAGCCTTTTGTTTTTGGTTCAAGAAATTTGAGGACAAAAACCTCTAAGACTTCTCTAGAATTGGACAAAAACCTAGATTAGGTTAGAGGAGGTCTCATCAAAGAATCTCTCGAAGATTTTACAGTTAAGTATTTCAAATTCATGAAGTTCCTTTGAGAGAGAACATCACAAAAACATTATGTTAATTTTTTTGGAGATAAATTATTATTTGGTATCTATTTGATATTGCGATATTATAATCAGGATTCAACTCTATATTTTTTTATTCAAACTCGTTGTCTTCTATTTGACATGAACAGTGATTCACAGGAACCCATCTTCTAAATACTGATTTGATATATTAAATAATAGACTTTTTTTACGCCATAAGACAAAAATATTTATGAAAGTGAAGTGAAATTTAGGAGCACATTGATTGATGTTGGTCATATGTAGAAGTGTAATTTCTGCTATTCGTGGTTTAATTTGCAAGTCGAGGGTTTCTTAAACAATGCATGAAGTTGATAAATGTTCTTTGCTACAAGGTCACACAATATCCCTTCTATCTTCTATGGCATGATCTTCTCATAACTTGGCAGGTACTTATTCACTATGTGTGAAGCAGTCCTTTTCAATGTTGAAGCTTGGTTAAATTGAGCTTTCAGCTAATACAACATTTTTAGAATATTAAATGTCTCCAGCAATAATCTATTGTATAGTGTCTCACTTGGAAGATAGTGCTCTTTTTTAACGTGTGTGAGGAGTTTACCCAACGAGTTGTGGTGATTCAAGAAAATAATCTGAAGTTGATATTGTGGATGTTGGCTACCTAGTTTGAGGCTGGGGTATTGAAACAATATTTGTGTTCTTCTGATTATTAAATGTTAAGAAAGATATTGTCATATTCTGATGTTAATATCAAAATACATTCTTTTAGCTCAAACCCTTTTCTCTTGAATTTAGTATTTGAATGGCATTGTATAAATCTACTAAACAAATTCAATTATCTTCATCTACACTCTTTGCAAATATAATCCTACATGATAGAAAGAAAGAAAAATAAATTAGGGTAGAGGGCTCAATACATATACACTCTAATTTTTGGCTTCTCAAAATTCTATTTAGATACTTCAAATTACTCTTAATTTTGTACAATAGTTTATTTGTCAAGTCCCCTATTTAAACAATAGTTTTCAAGTCCGTGTGTTCAAATATGATGCCACATTAGCAAGCTTTTTTTGTGAAGGTTTCCAAACTGGTCTCAAAAGGTGATAAGACCAATAGGTGTGCACTAAGTCATGTTTCATGGTGCATTGATGTTGCATCACATGAGTGATTGTTTTTTGAAATTTAGAAGAATCTTTTTGGGGATAAGCATTGACATGACATTCTTAGTGCACAGTGTTAAGAAAATATGTCTCAACCTTGCAGTTTCTCATAAATAGCCCCAAAAATGTAGTTCTCTTCTACTTGTGAGTGCCTTGAAAAATATAATATTAGTTTCCAAATGATGCCTTGTCCATAGTATATTATGGAATGTGCGCCCATTTTTAGAGATTCTATGACAATTTTTATAATAGTTGTAAGGGTCAAAAATAGGGGAAAAGACTTTGGATGTGAGAGCCTATTTTTAACCTAGAATCTTGCTTATCTTGGGCAACACATGTCAAGGAAGTTTAGCACATGATTTTGTAAACCACAAATGGTTTCGAGGTTGTGAGAAGCCTATAAAATGAAGGCTTGAGGAGGAGTTTGTATCATTGTGTTTTGTTTTCCAGATGGGATGCTACCAAAATGGTACTGAAGTTCCTCCAAGATTAATTTGAGGTGAAACTCCTATAAGAACTTGCATTGCAAGTGTGTTGTAATTTTTTGTTGATTTGATAATACATTATGTAGATTTTGGAGTGTGGGTTTTTCTCCTGTAAGAGTTTTCTCTATCTAAATCATTATGTTTTGTGTTTATTATTTGTTTGTTTATGCTCTTATGTGTGTCTTGAAATCTTTCTTATGTTTAAATGAAATTTTCATAATCCTCCTCTCAAGATTAGTGTAGGAAGCATTTTCACACACCTTTTATTCCTTACTTGAGTGGTATCAAAGCTTGGCCAATTTTGGTTCTATTTTTTGGGTACAAGGTTTTTAAGCTAATCAATGTTTGACTGAGAGCTTGTGTAGAGTATTTCATACTTTTTATTGTAGGATAGTAAAGATGGAAAGAATATCATGGAGAAATGAAGTAGATTTTCTAGCACAAGATTTCTTAGGGTCAACATTAGGGAGGACATCACCATGAGGAGAGAAGAGAAGAGTAGAGTGGGCTTGATTAGGAAGTACCAAGAGGGGGGGTAAATTGGTGCAACACTATTATTAACTTTCTTAAACCAGTACCAAAATATGAAAGCACAAATAACTAAAATTAAATAAAATAGAATGAGCACACATAACATCATAACACCGTGATTTGTTTTCAAGGAAAACTATATTAAGAAAAAAACTCCATTGGGGATGGTAACCACTAGAATGTCTCACTACTCTAGTAATAAGTACCTTGTTAAAGCTAATAGTACATGAGAGAGAATGCACGTGCATTCAGGATTACAACTTAGAGCACACTACTCAGTACAAAAAAGATATTTGACCCTTAGTTGAGTTCATTGATCAATCTTCAATTAAAATGAGATTTATGTATTGGACTTAGAGTCCCAAAAATAAACTAACTGATAGCATCAACTATGCCAATACAGTTCCAATGAAGCTCAAAAAACATCATCAACTGATTATCTACTCTGCATCATTCATTTCACACACCATATCATATATCTAACTTCACGCCACCATCACATCCAAAAACTCATTCTTATATATAAGATCATAAACTCAAAATCATAACTTTGTTGGCCCAAAATAAGATAGTGAAACATGTAAAACCTTCGCTCCAAATCTCGATCAAATCATTGATTCAAAGCTTGCTAAGAATGTCTAGTATCCTCCATATTCGACTCTAACATAAACAAATATCAAACTAAATTCTAAACTAAGTAACCAAGTATACCGAACAATCTTACTGAACTGCTCTATTCTAGCCCAAAAATTGTCAAACCGATATTCATCAATCAATATCTCATGCATACCAAAATTTTAGAATATGTGAAGATCATATTAAACATATTAGGATGTCTATTTAAATTATCTACAATCACAACCTCTAACTCTCTGTCATTCATTTGTACCAAGCTATTCTATCTTACTTTATACTACTTTGCTTCTAGTACATAGTCATTTTCTTATGTCAAACCTTTGGTAAACTTAGAAAAATGAAATATGGTTAAGAGTAGTGAATGTAGTTTCCATGAATGAAAACATATCATGATTCATCAGGTGAATCTTGATAATAATATCCCCCTTTGGCATTGATGGCAACACTTAGTGAAAAATGGCTAAGTGTTCATCCGAAAATGCCATGTCATCAAAATCTTCTTCAAAAACTGAGCTCCCCCTAAGGTAATAATCTCTCATATACATCATTTTTCACTTATCTCTCCCCCTTCAACATCAATGCAAAAGGCATTGCTAAAAATGCAAAAACCTTCTATCAAAACTGTATACTATTTGCATGAATATATACAAAGGATAACATCATGCTCACAAAAACTTGAATATATCAGAGAAATTGTCCTTCAAAGCTGTCCAATCTACATTCCAAGTCTTTCTC
The DNA here is from genome assembly GCA_027943335.1 of Chamaecyparis obtusa. Lineage (NCBI taxonomy): Eukaryota > Viridiplantae > Streptophyta > Pinopsida > Cupressales > Cupressaceae > Chamaecyparis > Chamaecyparis obtusa. The sequence goes on along the minus strand of BSBK01002439.1, from coordinate 427,321 downwards.
AGACTATACAAAATTTGAATGTGCCCACATATCAGATAAGATGATTCCTCATCATGAACAATATCCAGTGGGGAAGAGGCTTTACTTGTCTTCTTTGCTTCCTCAAGGCTTCTCTGCCAAATATTTATCTTAGGAATTGTAAAATTCTTCACATCTAAAAATATACTAAGCATTCTCTATCTCTCAACTTCTAGACTTCTAATCTTGTCATTTACCTTCACTGTATCCTTCATGTAATCAGAAGCAAATCCTTTTGATAAATTAAAGGCCTTTTCTCTATTTGCAAGTACTTCCTAACTCTCCTTAAAAAAATTATCAATGTCAGAGACATGAGGGGATAGATTAATACATATCTTTAATATATTAGATATATCCTTAATACTTTCCTTTAACTGATTTATCCTATTATCTAAATACTTTGTCTTGTGCAATTAGAGAGCACAAATGATGTAATCTCTTTGAAACAAATTCTTTCTGAACCCTATCTTTTGCAGCCTTCTCTAAAGACTCAAAATGTTTATCAAAACTATTTAGGAGTTCTTCTAATTGATTAATAACTGAATTACCTTGATTGACTTGAACCTTAGGCATTACCTTTTCAAGTACTTCAACTTCCCTAGATAGAAGTTTTTCCCCTTTCTATCTTTCTCAAAGGTTTTCCCTTATATTGGGCATGAAACAAAACTACAATTTTCATGAGTTCATCTTATTCCATACTCTCTAAGTCAATCATTACATGCACATCTGATAATTAAAGAGATTCAAGTGAGTCTCTTGCCAACAATGTCTCAACCTTACCAAGAGATGGCCCAATCTCAATTTAGACTTGTTCTTCTTCTCTGATTTCTTCTATTTTTCTTCTTCACCATGAGCTTTGTCTTGTTTCTCTTTCTCTTCTTTTTTTCTTTTCTACTCCTTTGGTAGCCTCAGTGTCCATAGTATTAGGATCATGAACATCATCAATATATTCATCAATATCCTTATCTAGTTCAACCTCAGTCTCAACAGGTTTGTCTTTGGTGACTCCTTTTCACAACATGATCTTCCTTATTTCATCCTCAACAATAATATTTGCAGGATCAGTGAATGGATTTTTTTCTTTTTCTTTACCCTGCAAATCATCATTATCTTTCTCATTAATAGTAATAGGTACTCCTTCAACAAATAGATCTGGTTCCTTAACTATAGAGATGAATTGATCATCAATGAATAATTTATCCTCTTTCCTCTTAGTACTTGATTGTTTCCTATTGAGTACATCATGTATGACCTCCATTAACAAGTTACTAATAATGTCATCAATCTCTACAATAATTTCTTTTATCTTTCCATCCATTAACATATTGATTCATTTCTTTATTAATAGCCTATTCTTATCTTCATCAATTAAGTCTTTCCTTTCATCATTTCTAATTACTAGACACATATTAGATGTAGATGCCTCCCTTATCCTTTTATCTTCCTCTAGATAAACTAATCTTCTTTCTTCCAAAATACCAAATAAATGATCAGGTTTCTAATCCATTATCTCTAGCAATGTCTTAAAAAATTTATTCAGATGTGTAATTACACCTTTCTCGAGTATTCTTCTTTCATCTTCATTAAACAAATGATAGTACTTCTTTAATTAAACTAGAATACTAAAATTAACAACTTTTTCTAAAACTTTGTCAACTAGATTTTCATTCTTACCTATGCTCATAGGCTTGTCCTTGAAAATCTTAGTAGCAATAGAACCTTTAGTCCTTATCTTCTTTTTATATTGATCTAAATCAGTTGTAGAATCATCTTTATCCTTTTTTTCTATCTCTTATGTGGTCCTATCCTCTTTTCCTTTAGTCTCCTTAATACAGGTTCAAATTGTGATCCGGTTAGCCCACAAAAGTGGTTCCCACTTTTTGACACAAAGGAAAATTGGCATCATTTTTTTTTTCATTTTCATCCCATTCAAATGAAGATGAGTGTTAGAGCTAAGGCCTTTTGTTCATTCATTTGAACAACTTACGCAGGGTGTGTTCGTTTGAACGCCCCCTTCAAGTGAAGCCCCTCCATGAGGGCTTTGCTCAAAGGGGCATGTTTGAATGAACACCATGTGGCCGGATTTTTAATAAAATATGACAATGAACAATCATTTTCACCATTTGTTTTTGCATTATTGTGGACCCCCAGGTGTTGGATCAAACCCTCTGATGTCTTAGGTTGACATCAACATCCCCTAAGCATTTTGTAACTCTGTGACTATTTTTCTATACCAAGTACACATAATTCTTTGTTTATTTTTTTTATTTGTAAATTATGTGTTTTTCAATTATCTTAGTTTTTTTTGTTTCCAGTAGTTTTTTGTTTTTTGTTGGATAATTTTACAAACTCCTTGTCAGAAAAAGTTTGAGCACCCTACCTAGAAAACCCTATTTAGAACATCCTAGTTAGAAAACACAAGTAAGAAAATCCTAGTTAGAAAAATGCTATAAAACCCTACTTAGAGAATATTAGAAAACTATTGTTAAAAAAGTATTAAAAAAATGTTTCTTAAATGTTTTTTTATTTTTATTTTTTTAGTTAGTTATATCAGAAAATGTAGAAAATGTTAGTTTTTAATGTTGTAGAAAATGTTATGTACACATGTATAGTTAGATATTTAAATGTTTGAAGTTATTTTTGATATGTTGAAAAAAAATTGTTAGATAATTTTACAAACCCTTTATTCAAAAATGTTAGAAAACCCTAGTTAAACTAATGTTTGAAAACCCTAGTTAGAAAATGTTATAAAATCTTAGTTAGAAAACACTAGTTAGACAATATGAGAAAATTATTATTTAAAAAGTTATCTTTTATATTTTTTTAGTTAGTATACATTGTAAAATGTATAGAAAATGTTAGTCTTTAAAACTGTAGAATTTTTTTAATGTAAAAATGTGTATTTTAGATATTTAAATATTTATATTTCTTTCAGACGTGTTTAAATTTTTAATGTATATGTTCTAGATGTTTTTGTTTTATGCAAAAAATTTATACATGTATAGCTAGACATGTTAAAATATTATCTTAGAACTCCTTAAGTATATATCCTAAAATCTTTTAATAAACCTAGGGACCCTTAAGACACCTAGAACCCCTTAACTTAATCCATATTTTATGACGTTATACTTGGTTCCTTAATAACCTCTACATTATGACATAAAACCCTTTAAGAACCATTAACAGGACCTATTATGACATAATAGAGCATAATACCCCTTAAGATGACCTATTGTAATATAAGACCCATTAATAGAAGCTATTATGACATAATACCCCTTAAGATGACCTATTATAAGGTAAGAACCCTTAGCAGTCCCTTAGGAACCTTTCAGATGTTGCACTGACCACTTAGGAATAATTAGTACCCCTTAAGAGGCCCTATGAACAATTAGGACCAAATAATACTCTTTAAGAGGTCCTATACATTTCATCTTGTGTTGTGTCCAACCAATGTTTTGTATGATGTTAATATTCACTAGCTCTAACGTTGTGTTTGATAACATCTCTATTATTTGATGAAGGACGAGTATTTTCATTCCAAAATTATATGACCAAATTCCTGATTCCCTCCTCAATTCTATCAGAACAAGGAGTTGTACACATAATTTCCAATTGCTTTCCAATGTGCTATCATCCAAAAGAATTCTCCTCTTAACATATTTTGATATTGTTTTCCTACTAAAACCAATATGAGATGAAACTAAAGATATTTTTTTGTTTCGGGTTATAGTGTTACCTACAATGGATGTCAACATCACTCTTCTTGTAATGGTCTTATCTTTAATTCATGATTTCTTACCTATAGAGCTCAAACCTTTCCTATATTTTTCAATAATATCACTTTTCATATTAGAAACTTTTCTATTTTTTGATGTTGTGTCTGCACCCAACAATTGTAATGGCTCTTGCAACCTTTTTTCTATAAGATCAAGAGAAAGAAATTGGGTTTGTTCAAGTGTTTCAAGATTAATAGTTTTTCCCTTGCTATCTTATTCAATGTCCTCTTCTTAGAAAGACTTAAGGGTTTAAAATTAGCGAGCAATGTCAATTTATCCACATCCGTTGAAAGTAAATGATCCAACTTTCTATAATTAATTTTTTTCTTCATAGTTTGAGCTAGATTTATGTGTTCATCCATACCAGTAGGACCAACTTATCCTAACCCGTCTCCAAATTTCATTGTTTGAGCTTCTATAAGGATTGATTCTAAACCTTCCTCCAAAATCCATTTATTCAACTTGGCTTGACCCTCTTTCCTGAGCTTCTTCTTCATTTTGTAATTGTCGATTGTGAGCTACATGCACAAAAATGAATCAAATTAGAACAAGTTACAACAAATTGATAAAGGAGACATAAAACTCACAAATGAGAAATTACAGATGCATACCTTCTTTAGTTTTATAATAATATGCCAATGAAGCTTCACACTTTTTCTGTTGTCTACTAGGTGACCTCTTTCTTACAGATTTAGTGTGCCATGCCTTCTTGTTTCCCAACTTTATTCTTCAAAAGAACTCCTTCGAAAAAATTTCCAAATAAAATAAACTTTCTCACCTTAGCTTTCCTATGTTTCTATTATAAAACAATCAATTAAAGTGATTATTTTTTTTTTAAAACAAAAAAAAAATTATTATACCAAATTTTTTTTTAAAAAAAATGTGCCCAACGGGGGTTCAAACGAACACCCCTTGAAAAAAAACCTGACAGTGTGCAAAAGTTGTCATTTTTGTTAGGTGGTGCTGGTTTGAACCCCCTTTTGAATGAATTGACCCCCTTCGAGTGAAGGCATGTTCATTCGAAGGGGTCAAAAATGAACTTTTAGGCTAAGGGAAGCCAAATTCTAAAAAAATTTCCCCTTTCAAGGTCTTAGTCAATGGACAAAGAAGACAATATTCTGAAAAAAAAAAATTCCCAGATTATGTTACTTTGAACAAGCTTTCCAATGAATATAATTTTAATACATATTGTGTTCATTACGACTTTCTATTTTTAGTTTAATTAAACATAGGTTGTGTGACCATTTCAAAACCTCTCTCTTCAATGCTTTTGGAAAAATAGTAAATTAGAAAAAAAATTTAGGAAAAATATGTATCCCATAGATATTTGTGTTACCTTTCTATCAAAAAAAGAAAAAATTAATTTTGATGTATACAAATCAAGTTAGATCGAACTGAAGAAACTTATATCTAAATTACAATTAATGTCACTTCATAACTCTAAACTATAAAATTTTGAGCCAAATTGAATGAAACCAATTACAACCTCTAGGTATTGATATTACAATTCTAACTTTGAAATAATTATGTCATTATCATTTTTTTTAAAAAGGTACATCAAAACAAGTGATTGTCACTCTTTAAAAATGTTGATTTTTCATATAACCACTTTTCAAAGGAGAAGGAAATATGGATACAAATCAATCCCAAATTTGTTTTTTTTAATATTGTTAGAAACTAGAAAGAAAGTTCTAAAAATCACTAGTTTACATCATCTTCAAATTCTTAACAATTTTGTAGTAATATGTGTTCGAAAGTGAATTTTTTTTTTAGAATATTTGTTTCAGTGTCAAAGTTGGCAAAAAAGTGGGAATGACTTTTGGGAGACTACTCATCCCTCATCTCTTGTCCTTTAAAATTTTGATGAAGGGGATGTCTTCTTCATAAGAAGTGATGTAGATATTTGAGTTACACTCCTTGTTGATCTCGAATTGGATGGTATAGAGATAGTGGAGGTAGAGTAGCTCCCTTCTCAATTTCAATTGGTGCTTCTTATGTTGTCCTACTTTTCTCCATCTCTTCTTGCTTCCTTCTAATTTATTCCATCTATTCCTTTCTTATACCTTCCTTCTTTGCAATGTTTTCCACCAACTTCTTTATTTTCTTGTTCAATGTTGCATCATGAAGATCACTATGAACTTTTTGATACATTTCAAAGTAAGTACCAAGTGTTTCAGCATTAGGATCTATCAATTTACTCAACATCTCTTCAACATACCTAACCATAATCTCAAAAACTACGTCATATCCCATTGGTGGAATCCAAAGGTTGCTTGGTTCAACTTCCTCCATACAAAAAACATTAGTTTCAACCACGAAATAAATTATATCCTTGTATTTATCAACCAAACTCTTTAATAGTATTTCCCTCTTTTGCATCTATTTTTGAAACATTTTGAAATATACAAATATTTTCTGATCAATGTCTTCCTTTTTCTACATCTGATAGAATCTGCTAATCTTGGTACCATAGAAATAGTTCATCAGGTAGAAAAATATACAAATGATAAATGATCCATACTTAAAGATTTTTGTCTTATCCTTTTTTTTTTGGATGGGTAATAGGCCAAAGCCAAGATCAACATGGGGCTCAAGAAGACTTAAACCCAAGACCTCCCAAATGAGAGGCTCGCAACTTATCGTTGCATTGTGGGGTGTTCCTGATTTGTGTCTTATCCTTTTTAATCTTCCCAAGATTCTCCAAATTCCGCCTCATAATCTCACAAAAATCTATTTGAGCATCTTCCTTCAACATTTGATAGGCACTGTGAATGTAATAGTAGCAAAGATAGAATTGATTATGCTACTGTTATAAAATTTAAAAACCAAGAATCATTGAAGAAAATGTCACATCGGGCTATTTGATATCATTAATTGTCATGACTCTCTTTTCCCATTTTGAATTAGTAAGCCTCTCAACAATGTCCTTTGTTGATGTCAGTGTTGGTACCTCATTGATTGCATTAAAACCTATAACCTCATGAATTAACTCCTTGGTAATTTTAATAAGTCTTTCTCCAAGATAAAAGAACGGATCATGAATCTTTCTAAGAACAATCCTAACCCACTATGGTCCATCAAATACATTAAAGTCTTTATACTATGCAAGGTTAACCTAATAAACCTTATTGTACTCATCTTTCAATGTTCCATCAACACATAGAGATAAATATTGGTTATAGATCTCATGATTACCTAATCATTCAAGCCTAAAATAAATGTATGCATGAATATCGTCAACACATATAACTTCATAGAGAACATAGAAAATTCACCATTTGGGTCATCTACCATATATTTAAATGGATATTTCTTGAATTTATACATTTCTTTCTCTAATGCATCAATTTTTTGAGGTGTATCCATTCTACTTCAATAAATTTAACAAGTTTCCACAAAGATAAATACCTTCTACAACCATTCAATAGTTTTCTTGTGAAATCCTATCTATTGTTGGATTCACTATTAGATCTCCTTCATCTCAGGTAATCACTCACTCTCAGGATAGAAAAGTGTCAAATGTAGTCACATAATGCTCTTTTTATCCCTCAAAATCAATCAAATTCTTTCATTTAATGTCTCTTTTACCCTAGCTTCTAAGAAGTTGATATAACTAATAAGCTATAATTATGCTTGCGATCCTAAATGTGATCATGAAATAATTTACGAGTCTGAACATAGCCTTCCATAACCCATCTCCTACTAAATCATCCATCATAATGTTTACTTCTTTGATTCACAGGGTGACAAAATATTTTCTACTGAAAACTCCCCCTTTAGGTCCTATGACCTAATTATCTAATGATGAGGTGCCCACATTAGGAGCTGGTGTGACTTGACCAGTAGCATCCAATTTCTATTTCTTAGCCCATGTCTTGTTCATTTCCTTCCAAGATTCATCAACTAACATTCTCTACTTCCCTTTGTCATTTGGTCCATTATTCTTCTCTCCTACATTCTTAGATTTGCAATACCAAGAAATATGTCCCATCTTCTTGTAATTGAAACATGTTTTGTTTCTATTTCCATACCTTGTATCTTTTTTTTTAATCATTTTTTGCACTGTTCTTTTTTATTGAATCATTCATTCTCATTCCAACATTATTATATTTACAATTTCTAGATATATGACTAGCATTGTTACATTTAGAACAAGTAACATTCTGATTTGGATACCTCTAAATAGTCTGGTTAGTCCTCAACCTATAGTCCCTTTCTAAGTGACCAAGGTTATTGCATTTGAAACATGTAGGATTACCTCTTCTTGTAGGTCTTGTATTAGGTATTTCTTTAGATCTGTATTCATTTGATTTGTGTCGATACTACTAGCATGAGAAACAATATCCAAAAAATGATGTAGTAGATGCATTTCTTCTGTATTCTCCTTCCCTACAACCAAAATTATTGCATGTTAAACATCTTCCATTGAATTTCTATCCATTTTCTTTCCTTTTAGGTGAATCCTTATGTTTCTCAATCTGAGCTTCCTTAGCAGATTTAGGACATTCTCCTTTTTCATAACCCAAACCTTTCTTTTCACCATGTTCCCTTTAACATGCAATTTGTTCATCAAGATTTGTGGTGCTAAATCTGAACTTTTCTTGAATGTCTTTGGCCTAGGCTATATCTCTTATTAGTATCTCATTAAATCTTTCCCATTATGTTTAGATTCTTCAAGGTAGATCTACAACTGTCCAACTTTTCCCTTCCACTTGTAAAATTATTTAGTTTTAGCTTGTACTTGGATTACTCAAGACTCTTATTTTCTTTTATTTATTCAGTCATCTTGATTTCCATGGCTTCCATCTCATTCTTTAGGTTGTCTCTTTATTTCAAAATAAAATCATATTCTTTAGGTTTTTTTCTTCCATCAAATATTGAGCCATTTCCTTTCTTTGATAACTGATCCACAAGTTCTTTCCCTTTATCTCTCAATTACCTCAACTTCTCTTTAATACTATAAATGTATCTATCAACACTTTTCAATTTCTCTTCTAGATCAAGAATGCGAGTATTGAATTTTTCCAGATCTTTAAGTGCATTAAAAATTTGTTTCTAAGTACTACTACATTCTTCCATTAGGAACTTCCTTAAGTGTTCAAACTTTCTCCAAGGAACTAGACTATGATACCAATTGTTAGGATTAGGAAGCACCAAGAGGAGGGGGGGGGGGGGGTGAATCAATGTAGAAGTATTATTATTTTTCTTAAACAAATACCAAAAGTTGAAAGAATAGATAACTAAAAGTAAACAAGATAGAATGATCACACATAACATCATAAAGCCATGATTGTTTTCGAGGAATACCATGTTAAGGGAAAAACCTAGGTGGGGATGGTACCCACTAGAATGTTAAACTACAGGAGTAATAAGTACCTTGTTAAAGGTAATAGTACATGAGAGAGAATGCACATGCATTTAGGCTTACATATTAGAGCACACTTCTCAGTAAAAAATAGAGATCTATCCATTAGTCTTGTTTGTTGATCTATCTTTAATTACAATGATATTTATGGATTGGACTTAAGAGTCCAAAAAATGAACTGACTCATCGAATCAACTATTCCAATATAGTTCCAATGAAGCTCAAAAAACATCATCAACTAATTATCTAGTTTGCATCATTAATTTTTCGCACCATATCTGTATGTGATGAAAACCAACCTATTGGGAGCAAGTTCAAACATGCAAACGTTAGCAATAAACAAGATATTCAAACATTAATCTAACATTTTATAAACTTGCAAGAACCAAACAAAAGGCTTCCACCACAACCTCCAATGAGCAAGAAGCAAGTGCACCCAAGCCTTGCTTGATTTAAGCTCTTAGAGAGTGTTATGGGTGTGCTCTTCCAACACAAGTATAGATCCCACTACGAATGCAAAGATGGATTGAAATACTCAAGGTGGAGCTATGGGAGAAACCCTCAAGCATTCAATGCAAGGAACCAAAGAAGCTTAAGGAGGAGCTATGAAAGAAACCCTTAAGCTCAATGACATGAAACTAACAAGAAGAAATGGGTGAAGCTAAACATAGAATGAAACTAAGTCTACAATGAGAATTTAGCAACTACCAAATGGTTAGTAAAAACTCTAAGAAAATAATTCTAAGCATAAACTAACATTATAATACATGCAAAATGAGAGATGATTTTCTTGAGGCAAGGGTCCTATTTATAGGATTTTGGAGGGCTGGGTAAGGTGGCATCTATGTGGAATCCACATAGGTGCCACCAAGGAGATGTTAGAAATAGGGAATACTGAGAGGGGGGTGAATCAGTATTCTACAAACTTTTACTTTTGCCCAATTATGGATATAACAGATTATCTTAACGCATGCATAACATAGAAAGCTAAACAACATGCATAGCAATAAAACAAAAGAACTCATAACACCTTATTTGTTCTCGAGGGAACCCTGGCCAAGGGAAAACCCTGGTGGGGATAGTACCCACAAAGATCCACTAATCAAAAGTATTCTGTTAAGGATGTTGACCCTGTTAGGAGTCTATTATATGCATATAGTGTCTTCATCCTGATTAAGGGACTATAGGCCTTGTTAGAAGCCTCAACCCTATTAGGAGTTGGTAGTACAAAATGTGATTACCAGATGAGCCCACTGCCCAAACAAGTAATATACAATATTCACTGATTACAAAAATAGGTCAAGGTACATAACCTTATACTTCTTGCATCAATATCTTTTCATTGCTCTTTCACTTTCGCTATTACATTCACATATACATTACATCACTTTACAATTACATCCTTACATATCTTTATACAAGTTTTAAGATTAATAACTTTCCAGTCGGCTATCATATTATAAAAATCTTTATCCAAGGGTTAACATCTAGGATTTCATCCCTTTATATTGTTAAGTCATTATTTTGATAAACAAAGTAATCCCTTAACTCTTTATCAATTTTGTCTTCATATTTTGTCTTGTTGGCTTAACACTGTCTTTAGTAAAACTGTCATAACATCTTTCGTACATGTCATACTGACTTGTGCTCTAAGGTGAGTCTTCAATAGTCACCATAGTCTATGTTCAAGTACACAAGCACTAAACTTACTCCAATCAAAATCACCAATCAAAACTGTCTTCGGGTTCACTGGCAAAAACACACTGTCTCATACGTAGATAATTTTGCATTGCACCCTGACATACTAGCTCTCTGACCTGTGCGATCTTCATGTAGATCATATGTTGCCATAATAAAAATATCTATGTAACCAACTTAGCCAAATTTCCAACAATCTCCCCCTTTGTCATTGGTGGCAACATATGAGAAAATTGGCTAAGTCTAGGCTCCAAAATTTCAAAATTGTGGCCATAATACAAAATATATATATACTATCCCTATGACTTCATGAATCCTCTCTATTTACTATAATCCCCCTAATATTATGTATCCTTATCAATTTTCTGCTATATATCTCTTCCCCTTTGACAACAATGACAAAAAAAAGTAAGGAGGGTTACAAAACTGTGTTCACAAAAAGTTATACCTTGATTCAATATTGCAAAATTGGTAGGCTTGCAACACAATTCCCATGATTTATTAATTGAATCTACCACACTAAGTAGTGCACACAATCCATAAGATGCAATCTCACAAGCTTGGAGATTCTCATAACTAAACTTCTGAAAAGATGTCTTGGCTGAAAGACATTCTTCTAGTTGCCCTTCAATAGTGCTCAAGTTTATAGAAATGTGCTCTCTTAAAAGAGTGAATCTCTTCAGCTTCCTATCCTTTTCATCTTGCAAAACTCTTATTTCATTATAAATCTTGCGAATTTTCTTCTCAATATCAAATATCTTCACATTGGGGCTCAAAAGAAGGTTTGTCTCATTCTGAATTTATGCTTCCTTCATCTTCATCTTCTGAACTTCCTCTACTACCAAGTTCTCTGATTTTGTACACTAAATGTACAAGGATTTTCCTCTTTCTAAATTCTTTTTCAAGTCCTTTATGCAAATATCAAGGTTATTGATATCATTCCTAATATTCTGACTAATGTCCAAAAGTGTTTTGGCCTCATAAGCTTCTTGAGCTTTCATCTTTGCTATATCAGATAAATTTGTAAACTCATCATCAAAAGTATTCATCACTTTCTTTTCTCTTTCCAAAGGGTCATCTTCTGCAATTTGTGTAGTAATAATACCTTGTAACTTCTCAGTAAGCTCCTTCAAGAATCCTTCAAGACTCTTTACTTTCTTGTTCTTTCTAATGATCTTGTTCAAAGATGTGATCAATTCCATTTGATCATCATCATCTACTTCCTTTCCCAAATTTTCAATCATAGAACCAATCTGAGTTTTCTTGCTAGTCTTAGGTGTAAGACTGATTTCTTCTTGAGTGGGAACAGGTACTTGTTTCTCTGTCACTTTAGGTTCTATAATTTTGGTTTCTATCTTCTCTTCTCCTTTGATACTATCCTGCTCTTCAAAAGTCGAATTGTCAACAATGTTTTCAAGATTCTTGAATAAGTTATCATCACTATCCAAGGTGATCTTTGTTCCTTCAACATTCATGGCTTCATCCTCAATATTTATGGTTGGTGGAGAGGGAATTTCCTCTTATTCTGCTTCTTCTACTTGATCTTTAGATTCTGCTGCAACTGATGGTTCTTCAGCATTCTTTGTCATAACCTTAGTGATTTCTTGCTCTGTTTCTATGTTAATTTCTTCATATCTACCTCCCATAATCTGAATAGTTCTCTTCTTGGTTCTTAGATGGGTGTTTAGATTCTTCATGATCTGATTGAAGTGTTCTTCATCTCTCACAATGCAAAGTTTTCTTACAAGATTTTCTCTAATAGTTATGTCTTCCTCTGATGCTCTCTTCTTTCTATTTATAATTTTCTTGTACAAGTCATCAGGTATCTTACCCTGAATTGTATCAAATTTCTTATCAGATAAAATCATATACTTCACCACTACATTTTCTAGATTCAGTCTTTCTGCATAATCATAGAGATCATAATATGTGTTCATCTTTGTAAAGTCTCCATCTTGAATAATCTATTCATTAACCTTTTCAATTCTAGGTTTCCAAGTTTTCTTCTTAACAGGAGTGTCTTCATCATCTTTGATTTCTGCAATTTCCCTTTGAACTGGTGGCACCAATGTCTTCTGCCTCTTACCTGGTCTAGTAGCAATCTCTTTTATTCTTTTTCTAGGTGTGGAGGAGGTTGATCTAGTGGATTTTCTTGTTTCTTGATCCTTCTCTGTTTCTTCCACTTTCACCTTAACTTGTGTTTCCCCTTGCTGTACTGCAATTGATGATAAAGGTGGTACAGACAAAACTTCTTTTTGTCCAATTTCTCTAACTGTTGCTACTATTTTCTTGGCTACCAAGAACTCATGTTCAGTCATCGACCCTGTATCTTTTAGAATTTTCTTGATTGTACTCTCAACTCTTTTCTTTGATTGTTTCTCTTCAAGGATGGTCTTTGTGGAGTTGAAGTTCTCCTCAAAGGTTCCAAACCTGTTACTGTGAATATCCATCTTGCACTTAAGTAGTCTAATCACATATTCTTCTGTCTCAATCTCATATATTTCATAGCCAAGAGGGTCTATGAACTCTATTCTAGGTTCTACTACTTCAATGTAAGTAAAGTCAGTATCAACCATGAAACATATCTTGTTTTTATACTTCTCCACAAGAGACTGTGGGATCCTTAATCTACTTGACATCAAATTCTGAAATGTTTTAATTACCAACACTACACATTCATTTACTTTATCAATAACATGCCTCCTATACACTTGGTTAATCCTTTCCATTGTAGTTTGGCCATCATTCTAGTCATTTCCAATGGTGTACGCAAATCTTCTCAATTTATAAAAAACATATAAGTGATTAAAGATGAGAATCTAAACTGTGAATACTTAGTCTTCTTTATCTTTTCCAAATTCTCAAACAACTGAATTCTCAAAATCTCACACATGTCAACTTGTACTTTATCAACACACAACAAATACGCTGCATGTATCATTCCATCTGCCATGTCATCCTCTCTCGAGTTAGCACAAAACTTAGTTGTTAGGATCTTACACAAGTATCTGACATCATCTTGTTGTATCTTGCTAATTACTATTCCTCTGCCATTGTAGGATGAATTTGTGTTGTCTATGACTATTTTCCTCATGTTTTTCTCATTCAAAGGAATGGCTCCAGTTTTAGATAGTCCAATTACCTCATGAATTAAGTCAACTATGATATATATCACTCTGTCATCTAACCAAAACTTTCCATTGTGAATTTTGCTTAGGATTATCTTGGTACATTCTTCATTGTCAAATTCATATTGTAAAGCATACTTAATGATCTCATTATCTTTCAAACTCTCAATCCCTACTTTCAATGACATGTCCTGATTATAGATCTTCTGATATTCCTTAGTGAAATCACTATCACTGATAGTCTCTAGTTTACATCCCAGATAACTTCTAACGTTCTCTAGATGTAAAACTCTGTCTGGTATGGATGATAAAGCTAACCTAGGATCATCTTCCAAGGGTTCTACTGGTTCCCTTTTCATTTTAGGTCTATTCTTATCTTTGACATTGTGAATCAAAGAAATATCCATGATTTCCTCTAATTCCTTAACTGATTTAAAGATCTGCCAAGTAAAATACCTCGATTCCATGATTTAGGGCTTGCATAGATTCGGCACAAAAATTCTTCACCAAATCCTTGCAAAATGCTTCCAATCACTGCTCTTTGATCTCCTTAACACTTTTATTCACTTTGATGATAAAATAATACCATTCATGACCTTTTATCATTTCAATCTCACTTAGATCTAACATCACATTCAATTCTTTTGTCGCTTCTTTCCAAAAAGTTGATTTTGTTAACCTGCAAAACTTAAAACTTCTTGTGATCTTGTAAAACATAATATTTTTCTTTGCGCTCTTAACCATAGCATTAGAACATCATATAATACCTTGCATTAACTACGCAAGACTCAAATAATCATATATCAATTTCTACACTAATCTAAGTTCCTATTTTACTGTAATTTTCATGAATTAAGTACTTTGAGATGGGTCAGGTAAAGATTCATTCTTACCATTTAATACTTCACCTTTCTAATTGCCTTCAGTGCTGAATATGTCTCCTTGATCTGTGCTTTTAACAAACTTCACTTCATCTAAATTACTACAACATCCTTTCTGACTGTTGCTTGCATCTTCATTTCTTCTTGCATGACTTATAGGGTTAAGATTGGTATAAAAAACTCTATTGTTCATTCTGCAAAACCTTGTTGTATGTCTAATCTTGTTACATATCTGACAAACTATTCCATTGTTTCCATATCTTGGTCCAGGCTGATTGATTTGTGATCTGCAATTTCTTGCAATGTGTCCAACCTTGTTGCATCTATAACATACTACTCCATTTCTTTTGTTCATATCTTCAATAGGTTTCTTATCTGCATGGTTAGTATTTCTAAACATTCTTCTACTATTGTTATTCTCAAAAAATTTATATTTTTTACATTTAATAGCTCTATGTCCAAAACCATGACAATTATAACAATAACCATTAAGAAGTTTAAATTGCTTACCTATGCAATCTCTCTTCATATGACCAACAGTATTACAAGAAAAACATCTAACTTTGAATTCTCTTTGCATACCTTTAGGTGATTCCTCTTTCTTAGGTGGTTATTCTTCCTTAGGTGTATCTTCAGATTTGTTAATCTCATTAGACTTCTTCTCATCTCTGCTTTCAAATATTTTTAGATCTAGTTCCTTGCTTTCTTCATTTTCTTTAAAAGTGTTGAATCCAAGACCAATTTTATCATAGAATGGTTTTTGATTTAGATATTTGTTCATCAATCTTCTCATTAGTTGAATATAGTCTTTCAATTTGTTGCTTAGATTGAGTCAGTTCTCCTTTCACAATTGTATTGTATTTCTCAAGTTCAGCATACTGCAAATTGACTTTCTCAAGTTTAGATGTTACTTTACCAAGTTTAGATTTTAGCCCTTCATTTTCATGCTTAAGATTTTCATTCTCATATTTCAGATTTGCTTCATTCTTTCCATTTCCATCTTTCAGACTTAGCTTCAGATTTGCTATCTTTAGTTCATGTTTAAGGATTTCATTTTATTTTTGTAAGTTGTCATCACAATCTTCAATGTGAATTTCAGATTCCTTTTCAAATTTCAGATCTTCCAATTTATTTTTTAGTTTCTCAATGAGGTTCTTTGCATCATCATATTTTCCTTTCAAAGTATCTCTTTCTTCAGTAAGCATATCAATATTTTCAAGAGCTTCTTCAAGATTCTTTTGTAGCTGATCCATATCCATAGAGATCTTACTCAAGCTACTAGGTTTTCCTTGAATGATTCTTCTCCGAGTAACTAGGCTCTAATACCAATTGTTAGAAATAGGGAATACTGAGAGGGGGGGGTGAATCAGTATTCTACAAACTTTTACTTTTGCCCAATTATGGATATAACAGATTATCTTAACGCATGCATAACATAGAAAGCTAAACAACATGCATAGCAATAAAACAAAAGAACTCATAACACCTTATTTGTTCTCGAGGAAACCCTAGCCAAGGGAAAACCCCGGTGGGGATGGTACCCACAAAGATCCACTAATCAAAAGTATCATGTTAAGGATGTTGACCCTGTTAGGAGTCTATTACATGCATATAGTGTCTTAGTCCTGATTAAGGGATTATAGGCCTTGTTAGAAGCCTCAACCCTGTTAGAAGTTGGTAGTACAAAATATGATTACCAGATGAGCCCACTTCCCAAACAAGTAATATACAATATTCACTGATTACAAAAATAGGTCAAGGTACATAACCTTATACTTCTTGCATCAATATCTTTGTGTTGCTCTTTCACTTTCACTATTACATTCACATATACATTACATCACTTTACAATTACATCCTTACATATCTTTATACAAGTTATTAAGATTAATAACTTTTCAGTCGGCTATCATATTATACAAATCTTTATCCAAGGGTTAACATCTAGGATGTCACCCCTTTATATTGTTAAGTCATTATTTTGATAAGTAAAATAATCCCTTAACTCTTTATCAATTCTGTCTTCATATTCTGTCCTGTCGGCTTAACACTATCTTTAGTAAAACTGTCATAACATCTTCCGTACATGTCGTATTGACTTGCGCTATGAGGTGAGTCTTCAATAGTCGCCATAGTGTCTATGTCCAACTGTGCAAGCACTGAACTTACTCCAATCAACATCGCCAATCAAAACTGTCTTTGGGTTCACTGGCAAAAACACACTGTCTCATACTTAGACAATTTTGCATTGCACCCCGACATACTAGCTCTCTGACCTGTGCGATCTTCATGTAGATCATATGTTTCCATAATGAAAACATCTATGTAACCAACTCAGCCAAATTGCCAACAGGAGACACATAAGTCATGCAAAGTCCAAGACTTTCTCACACATGTGTGAGAAACTTGGGATGTGAGAGGTCAATGTGTACTCCAAGTACATGTGTAAGTGTGTGTAAAGATGTGTAAGAGGAAAAGTCCATTTTCACAATTTTGGAATTTGTAAGAAGTGTCATCAAATTGTAAGAAGCCTTGTTTATGCAAATTTTAGCAAATTTTTAAAAGATAATTTTTAGAAATTTGTTCACACGTGTGAGCAAATAATTAGGACTAATGGATGTAGGAATCCAAAAATTAGCCTAATTAACCTTAGTTAATTAGTGAGTAGGTTTATTAGATAGAAAGTGGTGTGTGTAGGATAACATCTAGGTTGAATTTATGATTAAATTAAATTAAATTAAATTAAATTAAATTAAATTAAATCATGGCTTAGTAAAAATAAAGAATGTGAGGGAATTAAATAACTTAAAAATTTATTTAAAAGGGGAATATGGAGGAACATGTATTAAATTAAATTTAATACATTATGAAAGGTAGTATTTAAATTTAATTCAAATACTATAATTAGTGAATTTATTTAATTAAATAAATAGATGAATTTAACAAATATAATTAATTAAAAATTAACTATAAGGTTATTAGAGGTCATTAATTAAATTAAATATAATTAATATTAAAAGAATGAATTTAGGTGTCTACATTTTGCCCCTCTTTGATGCGGTGTCAACAAAGACATCGTGTCAAAGAAAAGAAAATATAGATACCCCATAAGAAAATAAGTAGGAGAATGTGGACGATGTGCCCCCTCGAGAAAATAGGCCAAAAATAAAAATATTGGACAATTTTCGTGAAAGGAGGGAAAAAAAATTGTGCATGACTTATGAGGGGTAAAAAAATAAAAAAGAAAAAAAAAAGAACCTCTCGCTTGTTTTAAAAAAACGGGACCCCTTATAAAAGGGAAAAAAGTGGGAAAATGATTCATTTTTACCCCTAAAGAGAATAAAAAAGAGGAGAGGAGAGGAAAGGAGAAGAGAAATGGCAGGACGACGGGATAGGTTGCAGCTGGGTGAGTGGGTACAAGTCTATCGGTGAGTAAAAGATAGAGGGGAGTCGATGAGTGCACAAATCCTCTTTTGTCAATTTCAATAATTTGAAATTTTGTGTTTATTTTTGTTTTTTTGTTTTTCAAGATTTTTGGGAGTCATGGGCGGCTATGCCCACCAGCGGTAGGCATGGCGGAGTTGACGGGTGGCCACGCCCCCTACCCGGTAGCACGACGTCACCCATCAGCTGATGGGTAGCTCCACCCTCCTTGGCCCCAGGCGATGCTGCCCATCGACCGATGGGCAGCTCTGCCTGCCTTTGGACGGGCATTATCGTCTGTCAACTGATGGGCGGCTTTGTCTATCTTTGGGTGAGCATTGCTGCCCATCGGTCAATGGGCAACTCTACCTGCCTTTGGGCAGGTGTTGCCACCCATCATCCGACAAGCGGCTCCGCCTATCTTTGGGTGGGCATTGCCTCTCATCAGCTGATGAGCGGCTCCACTCGTCTTTGGGTGGGTGTTGCCATCTGTCGGTTGACGGGCGGCTCCACCCACCCAAACGCAGGTGATGTCGCTCATTTACAAATGGTCGGCCCCACCCACCCAAGGGCGAGGCAGTGCTGCCCATCTATAGATGAGAAGCTCTGCTCACCAAAGGGTAGGCTAACAGCGGGGGCGGGGGTGTAGCCATCCATCACCTACCCATTGCCTGATGGGAGGCAGAGCTGTCCTTCAATGGATGAGAGGCTCTGCTTGCCTGGCGGTGGGGGCTTGCCTAGTGTCATGTGTCTTGTGACGAACGATAGGGCCGTGGAAGAGGGGGAGTTTCACAGTTTAAGATGAGCAACTCCAATGCCAAGGGGGGATGAGCATGGGAAAAGAAGACATGAGGATGGGGGGGAGAAGCAATGTGAGGGTAGGGATAAGGTAAATGTGGTAATGACTAAGACTGACGAAGGGTGTCAATTGATTGGATGCAAGAGCCAGATTATTGGATTCGCTCGAAAGAGAGATGGCAGAACACGATGACACTGCAAGAGGAGCTGACCGAGGCTGAGTGGGGACAGGTGACCTTATGTGGCCTACAACATGTAAATAAGTGGCTGCACTTAAGAGTGCATAATGTGTTGATGACAATATTGATCGAGATATGGCACTCAGACACATCAAGTTTCCATTTGCTGACTGGGGAGGTGACAGTGATGTTGTTAGACGTATGGAGGATTTTGCGGATACCGATACGAGGGGAGATGCTGGAGTATCAGTTGGAGAGAGTAGAGTAGTTTATGGAGGAGAGTTTTAGACAGCGGGTAGACCAATTGTCGATTGACCGTCAGTGGATGTCATGGTGAGGTTGATGCTTGACCACTCAAGTCATGGTTTTCTGATTGGATGGGTGAGGGTAGTGAGCCAGATACTGGAGGAGGATGGTACAGAGTATTGTTGGGGATATACAATCTTGTCATAGGTATATTATGACCTACATATGTGTGCATACCATACTCAGCAGACAATGGAACTAGTAGTGACCTTGTTGTTAGTCTGGGCGTGGGAGCACATAGCAGTGGTACGACCACTGTGAGAGGAGGGTCGATGACATTGATATGAGTCATTCGTGTGTCGGTACTGGTCGCCCTTGTCGTATGGGGATGTGAGATCAGTTGAGACCTAGAAGAGGATACTAGATGATCTGATATGGTTTGAGTGGACACCATATAGAGGCTATGAGGCATGGGGGTATTGGGATGAGTAGACAGGGAGAGAGGATGGTGCTATAGATGTAGAGTACTTAGGATACGTGCGACAGATTGTTGGTTGATCGAGAGGATGATTTTTCAGATAGCGAGATACATGCCATCACAAGTATGTAGACAGTTTGGCATGAGGTAGGGTATAGTTCCAGATAGTTATCCACATCTGATCATCTTGAGGGAGATTGGGTCAATATGGGTCATCAGAGTAGATCTCTAGAATGCTAGGAGCAGTTGGAGAGGTATGCAACCAATACCATAGACAACAATCCAGGGATAGGTGGTAGATGTAGAGGTGACAGTTGAGTATGCAGGCTGGTGGGAGAGGCGTAGGCCAATGAGGCTGACAGAGCCAAGAGTAGGAAAGGCCATAGAGAAGAAAGATTTAGAGACATAGTCAGAGGAGGAGAATGAGGAGGGGAGACCAACAACAGTGCCGAGAGTCAGATGGGAGCATAGAGGTAGGTGAAAAAGTGGCAAAGAGGGATAGTGCAGAGACTAGTTGTAGGTGGCCTTGCATAGGCAATGCAGAGCGAGAGGAGGCGGCCCAAGAGCTATTTCCAGAGGATGAGGAGATGGGGCTAGGAGGATCAGGAGGAGATGAGAAGTCGGGTGATCAGGAGTAGGTAGTCATTCTACAGGCAGAGGTGACACGATTAGAGGCTTTGGTGGCAACAAAGAGGGATAGAGTAGCCAAGTCTGAGGCAACCAGGGAGAGAGAGAGAGAGAAGAGGCTCAGATAGAGACTATGTGACAAGAGTTAGCCATACTGTAGGGTTGAGTGGGTACAAGAAAGATTACCAAGACAAGAGCTAACATAGGTACAGGGAGGATGGTAGGGAGGTAGCCCGATTGTCGGGCCATATAAAGGAGATGCAGAAACAGACATACATTCTCACCCAACAAATGACAATGGATAGGGACACATGGTAGAGATATACTGAGGGGAGTGGGAGTTAGCGAGACAAGGAGTGACGGTGGTAGGTGCAGGGCAATTATTGACAGCTATGTTGGATGCACAACAAGATGCATCGATGATGGTGAGAGAGGCGGCCTATTATATGGGTCTCTATCATCAGACAGTACCTCTAGAGAAGAGATGGGCCCCTTATTCAGAGAGAGGGATATCAGAGAGGACTCGAGGGGTGTCATCAGGGTCAGTAGTCAAGCCATCGAGGGACAGGGTGACAAGATGTGACAATGGTAGAGGAGCAAAGAGATCTACTCCATGAGGTGCACAGGGGGAGGTCAAGATGGCAGGGATATCTTCTAGTGGTCATGGGATCCAGTTGATTATATATGATACATATTTTATGGATTTCTAGATGAGATGCATATGTATAGCATCATTGAGGTGCCTGATGTATCATTTTGATGTACCATGATGTTATGATATATATATATATATATATATATATATATATATATATATATATATATATATATAGAGAGAGAGAGAGAGAGAGAGAGAAAGAGATTTTTGTGGTGCTATTTTATGAGTTTATCTGATGGATTATGATATTATGCATAGTACTAAATTATTATACTGACGTGTGTGATGCAAGATGTGTGTGATTATGTGAAATGTGTACTACATGATGTGCAAAGCTTATGTAGCTATGTAATGAATTGATGTTTTATTATGCATATGTGATGTTTATGAATTTGCAATGCATAGGTAATGATTAATGGTTAAATAGATATAGTTGACATAAAATGTGTATTTAATGAGTAATGATTAATGAGATATATTTGGCATGCAATGTCTATTTAATGATTAATTATTAATGAGATATATTTGACATACAATGGTAACTAAATGAACTTAACTATATGAGGTAGAATGCAATGGAATGAGCTAGTGTCACTTTATTATTATATATTTTTTGTTTGTGTATCTGATATAACCAATAGGATCAATTGAACCACCAAAGAAGAGGGATGGGATGATGAATAAACAAGACCCTTGTCTCAAACAAAAATGTAGAAAAGAAATAAACTAATATGAATTTGAGCTATAATGCAACTTGATTACATGATTTAGTGGGATCACTTGTGTTCATGTTGGAGAGAACACCCTAGTTTGATATTGCAATAGGAGGTATGCATCATGTGTTATAAAAGCACAAATGACATTTTTCCATTGCATGGACTAGACTCTCAGATAGCTATAGAAACAAATATGTAGATTTCTTGACTATGATATCCCTTCTTAGCAGGCGAGAGAAAGGATGCACCTTGTTTGCTAGTTGTGACAAAAACCTTCGAATGGATTGAAGTCTTCCTTGTAAGCTCCTTAATTGTTTCAAAGTCTTAGGAGGTGGAATCTCCAAAATGGATTTCACCTTCTTAGGATCCACTACTATTCCCCTACGAGAGACAATGTAGCCTAAGAGCTTACCTGATTGTACACCAAAGACACATTTCTTGGGATTCAATTAGATCTTATACTTTTCCAATCTGTCAAAGATTATAGTGAGAATGGAAATGTGTGATTTTGGTGTCTTGGATTTTCCTAAGATATCATCCACATAATCTTCCATGATGACATGAAGAAGGTCATGAAATATGGTCATCATGGCTCTCTGGTACGTGGCACCTACATTCTTGAGACCAAAGGGCATGAACTGATAACATAATGTACCCCACGGTGTAGTGAATGCAATTTTATGCTAGTCTTCCACTGCTATGCGAATCTGATTATATCCGAAAAAACCATCCATGAGGGACAACATCTCATGCCCAGTAGTTAAATCCACTATGATGTCAATGTTTGGAAGTGGAAAATCATCCTTAGGGTAGGCGAGATTAAGATAATTGAAATCAGTATAGATTCAGATGCCCCCAGAGGGTTTACCCACTAGTACAATGTTGGAGACCCATTCAAGATAGTCTATGGGCTTGATGAATTTTGCATCTAGCATCTTTTTCAATTTAGCTTTAACCAAGAGTGCTACTTGTGGATGCATCTTGTGTAATTTTTTCTTGACAGGTTTGATTTTAGGATCCACAATGAGATGATGCACAACCAAGTCAGTATCAAGTCCAAGCATATCCTTATACATCCATGAAAAATTAATGTGGGCTTTCCTAAGGAATGTAGTCATGGACTCTTGTTCTGTCTCATCTAGAGAGGCTGCAATGTAGGTGATCTTAGGATCTATTTCTATGCCCAGATTAACTGCAATTGTTTCTTCTATAAGGATAGAAGATTTCTATGATGGTAATGACATGAATGGAAAGTCAAATTCCCCTTCCTCTAGCACCTCAGAGAGGTTTTCACTACATAACACGTCCTTTATTTTATCTTTTTCTCTATCCAAAGGTTCCTTAGAAAGGTTTTCACCCAATGATGTTTTATCATCTTTTTTTATTTTCTTTTTCTTCATTTTGTGACTAAGGGAGTTGACTTGGCTACTGAAGTAGGCTTGCTCATTGTAGTGAATCTAATGTTCATTGTCTTAGAGATTTCTTAGTCCAAAAAGTGCTAGAACTACCTTGTTCGAATTGCATATGTCTAAGGCAGGTGGTGAATCTTGATGGTCCCAATCGATTAGTTTAGGATTGCTAAGGGGAAGTTTGGGCGAGGAAAGGTCAGATTGGTCAATATGGAGGATACGAGTATCAAGATCATCTTCAATGTACTGGAAAGGAACTTTGAAGAACTCTTCATTAATGTCTGAATCAGATTCAATCAAATAATATTCCTTGGCAAAGGTTTTCTCAGTTTCTATGGAACCCAATCCTCTTCCAGCTCAGGGGCATACAGTTGCTTTTATGAGAGTTTTTCTTCCTGTTTCATTTTCTCCAAGGCTAGTATCATGATATCCATACTTTCAACAATGGGTGTGGTCTTTATATAATTCCCTTTAGGAATGTCTTCAAGTTTGTCATCTTCTTCATCAAAAAGCCATGAAAGAACATTATGCTCCATATGTTCATCTAAAAGAGATCCCCAATGTTCAAATGTAGTCTGTTTACACTTCATAATTTCTTTATTTTCCTTAGGGAAGAGTTGTGAAGGTTTTCCATAAGACCTAGGAGAGAGGGGGAGTTGACCAATGCATGGGGCATTTTCAAACTTGTATTCTCCCGGGCCTTGATCAGTGAACCTAAATTTCTTTTCAGGTTCAGTATTATTTTCTTGGGTAACCTTTTCTTTTCCCTTGGCTTTCTTAGACAACTGTTCTTGAGGAGAAGTGTGTTCGATGGGAATCTCTTGTGAAAGTGGATGAACATATTCATTCAATGGGCAGTAGTTTGCTTGGTTTCCTTCTAACCTCTTGCAATATTGAAAGGATTCATGATATTCGGGAATATTTATTTCAGCTCCGTGATGTGGGAATTTCAAACACTGGTGAAATTTGGATGGGACACTTGAGATAGCATGTATCCATGGCATACCCAAAAGGATATTGTAGGGTAGATCCAAGTCAAGCACTTGATAAATAGTTTCAATCAGGGCTAGGCCCACTTGTAAGGGGAGTGCAATGAGACCTTTACTCACCCTTTCTCTATCATCATATGCTTTTATTGTCATTCTTTTATTTACGTCAATGAGGTCCTTAGAGAGACCAATATTGTGAATCATGCTTAATGTACTAAGATTCAAACTGGATCGATTGTCTCTAAGGACTCTTTTAATCTGGGTGTTATGGATGGTGACTTGGATGTGTAGGGGTTTATTATGATGGGGGTCAAGACCTTGGAAATCTTTATCAGTGAATACCAAGTGTTGTTGGGTAGCCAAATTTATGATCATTGCTTGGAATTGAGAGACATTGATATTTTATGGGACGTGAGACTCAAGTAGGGAATTCTCAAGGACCTCTTTGTGAATGGGGGATGTGTGTAAAAGCTCTAGTATGGATATCTGTGCAGGGGTTTTCTTTAACTGGGAAAGCAAGTCATAATGTGAAGAAGGTCGTGTTGAGGTAGATGGTGCAGTAGGTGGATCCACAATAGGTGGATTGGTAGCAACTTGTACAGTCACGTGGGGGCAACAAGTAGTAACATTGCAATCCACACTTTTTAAAGTCAATGTGTTTACATGAGTTTTAGATTGTTCAATATGGCCACACAGTGAGTCAAAGTCACATACATCAGTTTTAGCTAATTTTCCACAAGTGTGTTCATCTCCTAAGATTTTGTTCATTGAATAATCGTAAGAAAATCTCTTGGACGTGGATGCATTGTTTTGATTATGTTTTGGGAAAGGTTTAGAATAAATTTTTAGCTGGGCATTAGAAGTAGAGGCATTTTGTCCTTCTACTTCAATTTTACCATCATCGATCAAATCTTGCACAAAATGATGAAACTTCAAGCATTTTTTAATCTCATGCCCTTTTATGTGATGATAATCACAGTATTCATTATCCTTATACTAGTTGGGTTTAGGTTGATTTTCATTGAAAGGCCTGGTGTTAGGGTAAACCATCATCCCTTGATCGACTATACGTCGGAAGATCACATCAAGAGAATCTGCCAGCTGTGTAAATTTCTGTCATCATTGTTGTCGATTGTTGTTGTTGTTGCCATTATATCGTGAGAATATAGAGACACGATAACTAGATCCTTGATTTTGATTCTGGTTATTAAAATTATTTTGATTTCTTTGATTATTCAGATTGGTTTGATTATTGTTCTAATCATTGTTGTTGCGATTTCCTTGGTTACTGTTGTTGGATGCTTGAACATTTTGGATGTGTTTAGCATCTATTACTCCATCATTAACAACACCTTTGTTCTTATACCAGAACTTGGGTTTATCATTAGTATTGTTAGATGAATTAGGTGTATAGTATTTTATTGCTCCTTTCATCAAAAGTCCATCTTCAATAGACTTCCCCTTTTTAATGAGTGCCTCGAAGGAATTTGGGGTAGCCATCTTCATCTGAAATGACATTTTTGTAACTAGATTCTTAGTAAAGATATCAACTAGATGTGAATTTGGGATTTTCCAAGGCGTGTGATTGGTGAGATGTCGCCACCTTTGGAGAAAGCTAGCAAAGGTTTCTCCATTTCTTTGTTTCATGTTACACAAATCATAGAGAGATGCTTAATGTTCCATGTTATAAGAATATTGTGTAACAAAGTTTTCAACAAGATTATGAAAGGTAGAGATGGAACTAGGTGGAAGGTTCAATAGCCACTCTAAGGCTAGTCCTCCAAGACTCCTATTGAAAAGTCTTAGGAGAAGATGATCATTGTGGGAAACTTCTTGTGCCACTACATACAATTCCTTGGTATTGTTGGAAATTTAGTTGGGAAATGTGATACTAAGAGGGGGGGGTGAATCAGATATCACCTATTAATCCATTTTAACACTACTAAAAACTTTGCATAGCTTAAACATAAATTACATTAATGTAATGAAGCTAATACACTAAACAACATTCAAGAAAGTACTCATAACACAATAACTTTGGTTACTTAGAAACCCTTGAAAGGTAAAACTAGGGTGGGGATGACACCCACACATATTCACTACTACAGTATAAATTTTGCATGTTAGGGCTACAAATTTGATCACAAAATATGATCTACCCTATGAGGGGTCTACCCTGTTAAGAGCTAAAAGACTTATATAGTCTACCTTGCAAAAGGATTTAGAAATTACAACTAAGTAAGCACTTGGTTAAGAGATTACAAAAGGTTTGTTAAAACCACTCTGTTAAGAGATTTACCCTGATACACTTCTTAGAATGTCTCAGTGCCTAATCCTTTGGTCTGCACTGTATGCTGATTACAGATCTTCTCCTTCCAGTATTTGATTTGATCTCATATATCAAGTTTATCTCTATTCTGTCCTTCACTACTTTACTCAGTCACTGAACTCTATCAGAATGCTTCACTGGTCTAAATGTATTCTCTACTCATTACTCATTCCCTTTGCATCCTCTCACACGCATATTAGGGTTTAGATCTTATCCTTATATAGACAACTAAACTTCCTCAAGATTTCAAGATCTACGATCCAGATTTACTCTTTTTTGCCGCTTAAGCTTTACTAATTCTGATTGGCTCCAAGTGTTGCATTGGGATCAATGAATATAAATAGGAGCATAATCACCTCTGTGATGTCCTCAACAAATAAAATACAAAACATGAATGTCGGCCAAAACATTTTACCTTGATGATTGTGCCATAACAAACTCATATGTCAATTCTAGCTAACTCGACAATCACTGTACTCGGCATTCACTGATATCATTGTTGCTTGGTATACATTACTTTTCATAGCTCGGTAAAAACTAACTCGGCTAATAAAAAAATACATAGTGACCATTGGTTTTCTCGGCAGTGACTACTGCTCAGTAAATATACATTACATGACTCAGCCTATACATGATGACTTGGTCGCAGTGATGACCGACCAACATTACCTAGATAATGACTAAGTATAAGATGCTAATAGTCAACAAAACTATAGAGATCTACAATCTCCCCCTTTGACATTAGTGGAAAAAACACTTTGTCATGACATTACAATTGTATTTACAAAAGTACTTAGTATTAGCAGAATACTCCCCCTAAGATATATATACATATACAAAATTTCTGTTACCTCCCTTTGTGCCTAGATATGTCATGTCATTTAATTTCCCCCTTGTTTTTGGCACGCCTGATTTATTTGGGAGTAGGAATCATGAATTATTTCTCTAGAAATGGTTTATGAAGCATCATAACCATATGTAATGCAGTTTCCCATCCTAATGTAGTAACTTTCAAAACTTTTGACTGCACTTCTAGCTCGGCAGCTAGATTGACTAGGCTCTCGGGTGTAGAAAGATGAAGATCTTTCTATGTTACGTCCTTAGCCTTGGCTAGCTCTCTTTGAATGGACTCTAGATGAGGTGTCAACATTATTTTCATAGAGAGTAGATGAGCCCTTATCTTACCATCATTAGCCATCAACTCGACTATCCTTCCTTGTGAATGTAGAAGCTTGGCATAATGTTTTGAACTAGAACTTGCATCCAAGCTCAAGGATTGACCAGTGGACTTGATTTCTTGTTGTAGTTTGTCTACCAGCCCCTGGTTATCCTTCATGAATTCTTCTACATTGCACAGTTTGGTAAACAAAGATTATGGATTCACTACCACTTCTTCTAAATCAGTTATCAGAGTAGAAAGTTCTACCTATTTTACTGCAATCTCGGTAGATACCTTGTTCAATACCTTCATTTCAAACTTCCTTTCTGACCACTCAAATAGCTTGTCACTTGCATTGCTTCCATCATTAGTCACTTTCTTGATAATATGGACAAGTTGTTCCAGTATGGGATCAGAATTATTTACATCAGACATTTCAAAAGCATCAATAAAGATTTCTTTTATATCCTGCAAAACTTTCTTTTGCTGATGTTCTCTTCTTAATTCTTCTTGTTTTCTTTTCCTCTTTAGTAGGTCTTGCAATATTTTCATCTGTTCATATGATAAGTTATCAGAATCCCATTTTGGAATTACAATAACTTCATCAATTGTTACCTCTGGTAAAGAAAATTTTTCCTTCTTTTTAAGTGCCTTATTTGGTGTACTCCCACTCCGCATCTGTACAAGAGATTGTATTGCCTCTTTCTCCTTCGGCTCTTGATTTTCAATAGCTTTGTCCTTCTCTTCTTTTCCTTTATCCTCCACATGAGGACTTACTTTCACTGATGCAAACTGATTTCCTTTGTCTCTCTGTGACTCCTCGACAGATGTAGACTGATGTGTAGGTGCCGACGGATCCCGTTTCTCGGCAGTGCTCATCCCGGCTAACATGTCAACTATAAAAACTTCATATTTGGTGGGGGTCGTGTTAACAATTGGTGTATCATCAATTTTTGGATAATCTACTACTTGTAAGAGCACAGTATTACTTCCTGGCAAAGATGTGTCTTTTGCTTCCTCATCTTGTATCTCTTCCTCAGACAATACCTAAGTTTTTACTGGGGTATCATCTGTGATGTCAAAAATACTTACTCCATATAACTTTTGACATTCTTCTTCCTTGGGAGCTTCTTTCTCTTGAATAGGTGGCTCAATTTCATCTTGTGCATTATCTAGCTCAGCATCCTTAGATGTGCTAGCATCTTGATGTGCATCCTTATCAATTAACATGCCAAACATTATCTTCCAAATCTTTACACTTTCTTGTACAACATCCTCAACTTTCTATTGAAGGATAGAGTAAGCTCAAAGTTTGGGAATGAATCTATTCCTGTATTGTTCCACAACTTCCTGAATATTGGCAGAGGATAGATCCGGTGAAACTTGAGCTAGTGTGCTCTCTCTTATCTGCTTCTCGGTCATGAGAGCAAACTCCCATTTCTATGCAACTCTATTGCTTAACACTTTAGGGACTAGTTTCCCAACTATATAGGTAACATCTTGAAAGTGCAGAGCATCTCAAGAATAGCTTCTTCTACTTTTTCTTTATCCCCTATACTCATGCTCTCAATCTTAATTTCTTTAAACCTATAAGTCCAGTAGAGTTCTTGATAGTGTGGCATATTTCATCCACATTTGGTGTTATAATCTATATTGCAACCTTCTTCTTTACCTCCTCATCACTTTCTATCTCCTCATCATCTTTCTCTAAAATAAGTTTCCTTCTAGGCCTTTTGCTTGTCTAGCTCAACACTGCCTTGGGCTAAATAGTTTTTCTTTTCCCTGATGTAGGGGTTTTCTTTTGTATCTCGGTAGTTGAAGAGACTTCCCTTGTCCTCGGCCTAAGCACAGGTGATGATGTAACCTTAGATTTTTGCATCTTTTTACTTATGGGCTTGGCAAGTACTATCTTCTTTCCTTTCTTCTTTTCTATTTCTACCTCTTCTACTTCATCACTCTCACTGGGATCACTTGCTTCATCTTCTCCCAATCCTTGTGTTAATTCAAGAGGTGCATCCTCCTCTATTTCTCCCATCATTTTAACTAGATTCTTCACAATTTTCTTCCTTTTCCTCTCTACAGTTGAAGCCTTCAATCCCAAGGTGATTTTGGATTGAGCCTCTATAAGTTCCAAAATAAGGAGCCTTTTTATCAATTTCTTCAGCTAATAGGGTTGTTATAGCAGCTTTGGTCTCATCAATGTTTACCTCATAAGGTAATGACATCAACCATGAAACCCTCTGTAAAAATTCTTGTGCATAAGTGAAATCTGTGTCGTCTAAGAAATAAATGTCTTGGTTATACTTTTCAACTAAAGACATAGGAATCTTACTTCTCTTCCTCATTTTCTTTTTGAACTCAATGAAATAATTTTCCATTACACTCTCAAAGCTTCCTCATATCTAACTTATAAACTCATTAATTTGAACTGTGATTGGTTTCTTCTTATCCCATATTACTCGTCCAATAGTAGGAAAACACTTATGAATATAAAAGAATAGACAAACGAGTAGGGAACTGAACTTACACTTGGAATTCTTTTCTTTCTGA
The DNA here is from genome assembly GCA_027943335.1 of Chamaecyparis obtusa. Classification (NCBI taxonomy): domain Eukaryota; kingdom Viridiplantae; phylum Streptophyta; class Pinopsida; order Cupressales; family Cupressaceae; genus Chamaecyparis; species Chamaecyparis obtusa. The sequence goes on along the minus strand of BSBK01002439.1, from coordinate 396,891 downwards.
ATTGAAGTTAGGTTCTCAAAAAGTTGAGCCAGTTGGAGCTCGGCAAGATCATAAGTATGCCCTTTCTTGATAATTTTCCATGCCTAGTCCATTGCCATGCATGGGATGTTGTCCAACTGACTAAATTGGTATAATTTGTGTGCAATAACCCTCACTGCAAAATCAATCTCCAGATTGGTGATGGTGGAAATAGTCATTCCACGCTTGTTCCAAACTGCCTATGTATTCACCTGAATTTCCTCCTTGCTTGAACATTTCATTGTTCTCTTACCAAAAATTTTAGGGTATCCAGTTACCAGGTGAATCATGTCCTTTGTTATCTTAATCGGTCCATCTTCCAACCACAATTGTATGTTGTGCACTCTACTCAATATGATTTTGATCCACTCCACTTTGAAATTCTATGGAAAATCTAAGGCATGAATTCACCCTTGCTCATAAACCATTTTGTGTTCCGGCTTCAACACCCCATTGTTGCACAATTTATCATATGCCTCCCTGATCTCGTAATCTCCAATTTCTCTGATTTTGCACATGTAAAATGACCTAATATCGTTCATTATCAATACATTTTCTGAAATCAAAGACAAGGCACCAGTAAGATCTCCCTTGATCATGCTCTCTAAAATGGCCTGAAACTTTTGCGGCTTACATACTTCATTCCTCACTAATTAAACGTTGAAAACCTTCATCTCTTGTTTCTTCACTACAGCAGATGAAGATGATGTCATTGATTTTTTTTAAAAATCTTGAAAAATATTTTTGCTTGATAGGGTACCTTTGTGTAAGTGTTCTACAGATGATTTGCCGATGACACGCTGAAAAGATTTAAAATCACCCTTGAACAAGTGGTTACACGCTCTCTGAATCACTCAAAGAAATCTCAATTCACTGGTGAAATGAAATGAATGGTAACAATCCACTTTATAGACTTCAAACGGTCGAATTAGGGCTTCATTAATGTTCCATACATATTTTAGGTGGGATACAGTTGTCTCGACATTCTTATGTTAAGCTCAGCTAACACAAGCTTGGTCGATATAATCATTTAGACACAGCTCGGTGTACATCACATCTCGACTACCATAGGTGCTCGACATATATTGATAACTTGGTCAAAACACTAACGCTCAGCATCAAAAATGAATTGCTCCACATGGCTCAAGTATGTACTAATGCATCTTTATCTATGTAGATATGGAATTTTACTCTACTTATGTTAGGAACTGATGTAAGATAAAGCATTATAAGACTCAGCTCCAAACATACCTTATTTTCTTAGTTCAAAGAAGTGTGATCACTTGATCCGTCAGATTGGGTGACCATAGATGCACTGGCTTCACTTGTGCTTCCTTCTTCTTTCTTCTTCCATGTTCTGTTCATTTGATTTCTCAATTTCTCTTTTGAATCTTCATTATTTCTTTGTTCATTTATTTGTATGGGTAACCTACAGTCTTTCTTTAGGTGACCTATCTTGTTACACTTATAACATACCATACTTCCATTCATCCAACTTTTAGATTTACCTCTGAAATGAGTCTTCGGACAATTTTCTCCAATGTGTCCATATTTTCCATAGTAATGACAACTATACCAAGTGTTATAATCCCAATTGTATGAGTTACTCTTCATAGGTGACGTAGTCTATTCATTTGATGACCATTTAGGTTTATATCTGCCTTCAAATGCTCTATGTTCATACTTCTAATAGTTAAAACAATGTCCTTGAAATTTTGGTGAGATAGGTGGACTACTGACCTTAGACCTGCATTCTTGTGCCTGATGTCCATGTTTCTTACAATTAAAGAAATGTCCATTAAATTTAGGTTTAGGATCAGACTTACCATGTTTTCTTCTGCATATGTTAGATGTATGTCCTGGCTTTCCACAGTGGTGGCATATGGGCTTGTTGTTCTTTGGTTTTTCATTCTTTTTTTCTCCACTCTTTGATGATTCTCCTTCTTCAGTGGATGATGAGTGCTCATTTAGTCCAAGTCCAGATCTATCACTAGATCTTCTAGGTGACCTTAATAGGTCTTCAAAGTATTTTTTGGCCTCATTTGGTTTTTTCATCATTTCATTGATTTCCTTTTCAGATCTCAGTTCATTTCTTAGCTAATCATTTTTAGATCTCAGATTGTTGATTTCCATATCTTTTCTACCCAACTCTTGATTAACCAGCAGCAGTTGATTTACCATGTTTAGTTGATTGTTAGTAAACCTTTGTATGTCACTTGTCCTTTCATCAAGTCTCGTTGATATTTGTCTTTTGTCTTCTTCATCCATTGTCTTGTCTTCTCCAGCTTTCTTTTTCTGTTCAACTACTTCACAGAGTCTGACAAATTGAATTTGTTAGAAAGTAAAGTCCACCAAGATAACTGAGAGGGGGGGGTGGATTAGTTATCAGATAATTATAACTTTTATCAACTTCAACAACATTAAACCATCTAAGCAATATAATTACCAACCATAGAAAGATATTCATACACAATAACACAATGACACAAGATATGTTGACTAGGGAACCTCTTGATCAAAGAGTAAACCCCAGTGGGAATGATGCCCATAAAAGATGCACTAATATGAATATTCCTTGTAAAAGGATGGAATCTGTTAGGAGTCTTATGAAATACATTCTGTACATATGAATCCCTGTTAGGAGATTTTGAATCCCTGTTAAAAGATTCTAACCCTGTTAAGAGTTATGGAAGACAGAAGGACCCACTGCCCAAACAGATTCAGGGTAAGATCATTGAAAACACTGTCCAAATAATATTTGTATTACTCAATAGAATAATATGTTACCTCTTCTCTGATTATGCCAAACCACACTCACTGTTACACCAGATCTCAATTTCAGATCTTTGTACTTCACATGTCTTCCTTCACAATTCACTTTCACATTTAGCTCTTTTCTTCACTTCATATTCATACACTACTATCCTCTTCTACATTACAAAAAGGAAAAAAAATCCTTCCTTTATACCACACTCAAATAATTACAAATGAGTTAGCATACAATTATAAAATAAAATTTTCCACACACTACATCAAAATTACACAAAACTGTCAGCTTCCAAATACAATAAATCTTCATTCGTGTGACCTCAAAGTTTGCATTGTCATCCAAATCACTATCAATGTGTCTTCAACTTCCCTTTAACTGTGCAAAACCAAATTCCATCCCGATTAGGAGATATCATCCGATTTCCACAAACCGCTACTCAAGAACACTGCCTGAATACTGCTTCCACCAAAATGCTCATAACTTCCATGAATAAAAGAATTACTAGCTACACTCTTAACCATAGACATATAATATATCAAAGAGTATATCCTAAACATCGCATAGCTCCAACTACAATAACCCATGTGTGCTAATTCAAACTCTGTCTACTTCTCTGCAAGTCTCCAGAAGATCACTGTGTTGACATCAATGACAATCATGGTCATGAATGCAACAAGAACTACTACAGAATGGCTGCCAAATATTTAGCATTCATTCCTAATAAAATTTCTTGTTCTCTCTTTAGATTTATGATGTCATCACTTAGTATGCTATTTTTCTTAAGTAGCTCTTTTATGGCTTTGTCACTTTCTGCAGAGTTCCCATTATTAAATAGTCCAGTAGTATCTTCTTCTTGATATTGTGATTATTTTGCTGAATAGCAATTTCTCTTCTCCTGCTTAAGGATTTCTTCAGTTCTCCTCTGGTTGCTTCCAATTTTTGTAATGCCAGATGAACATCAATCTTCTGATTCTCTATAACCTTTCCCAATTTATAAACTTCCATATCAAGATCTTTTCTTCGAGTGGTTAGACTTTCTATAAGAAACCCTAGAGCTCTGATACCAATTGTTGGAAATTTAGTTGGGAAATGTGATACTGAGAGGGGGGGTGAATCAGATACCACCTATTAATCCACTTTAACATTACTAAAAACTTTACATAGCTTAAACATAAATTACATCAATGTAATGAAGCTAATACACTAAAAAACATTTAATAAAGTAATCATAACACAATAACTTTGGTTACCTAGAAACCCTTGAAAGGTAAAACTGGGGTGACGATGACACCCACAAATCTTCACTATTGTAGTATAAAGTTTGTCTATTAGGGCTACAAATTTGATCACGAAATGTGATCTACCCTGTGAGGGGTCTACCCTGTTAAGAGCTAAAAGACTTATACAGTCTACCTTGCAAAAGGATTTAGAACTTACAAATAAGTAAGCACTCAGTTAAGAGATTACAAAAGATCTGTTAAAACCACTATGTTAAGAGATTTAACCTAATACACTTGTTATAATGTCTCAGTACTTGATCCTTCGATCTGCATTGTATGCTGATTATAGATCTTCTCCTTCCAGTATTTGATTTGATCTCATATATCAAGTCTATCTCTATTATGTCCTTCACTACTTTACTCGGTCATTGAACTCTATCAGAATGCTTCACTGGTTTGAATGTATTCTCTACTCATTCCTCATTCCCTTTGCATCCTCTCACATGCATATTAGGGTTCAGATCTTATCCTTATAAAGAACACTAAACTTCCTCAAGATTTCAAGATCTACGATCCAGATTTACTCTTTTTGCTGCTTAAGCTTTACTAATTCTGATTGGCTCCAAGTGTTGCATTGGGATCAATGAATATAAAATAGGAGTGTAATCATCTCTGTGATTTCCTCAACAAACAAAATACAAAACATGAATGTCAGCCAAAATGTTTTACCTCGATGATTGTGCCATAAAAAACTCATATGTCAATTCTGGCTAACTCGGCAATCTGATGAAGGGTGCTCCCCTTAATGCCACAAACACATAATAGAAATAGAGAAACAACAACAATAATATGCAAGAACAGAAAATTGGCTTCTTATTATCTCCACAAATGTGGAATTACAAACTTTTAGAATTACAATATGCAAAGCCACATGGGCATTCCTTTACAATATTCTTTAGGACAAAGCCTCGAATTAATACCCAGATCTACTACCCAGAACTATTCTGAACTGCCTAAGACAATAATACAGCCTTCCTTATATAGGCAATTTTTCACCGCCTGGGAAGGTTCCAGAATTTTAGCCGATAAGGCCGACCAAACTTAGATTTATTTTATTTTACATTTCATTACATCATAGTCGGCTCAAGATAACCTTTGAAACCCGAACAGAAATTTTGAAGAAAATTATTTTTCGCCATTTCAGGTGGCCCAACTTCCAAAGACCATAAGTCATCACCAGTTGACCCGATCGGCTATTATAACCCCATTTCGAAAATGCCACGAAGCGCTCTACAGGCTTGACCCGCGCAAGCGCCCGTCACCCAAATTTTTGACCTCATCCGGGGCCTCTAAAGCCTTCAAAACTAAGTTCAAAGTTTCTGTACCCTGCTGCCAATACCGAAAATCTTCAATATCTTCCAATATACACTTGATCTGGCAATGAAACTTTACTGGCAGACTTATATGACCAAAATGAACCTCCAAGAAAGAAATCAGATCATTCTGAGTGCATACGAAAATTACCAAAAATAGTAACTTTCCATAAATAGCAGCTTTGCACAAAATAACCCTTATTGAATATAAAAACATAAATATTTTTGGGTGATGCAAGATTGCTCTTACACCCAAGATGCTCCTGCATCAGACACCCGGGGTAATTTGAGAAGTGACCCTGTCACGACTTAGGTGTGTAGAGGAAAACCAAGACGGTTAACCTCCTCCTTTGTTAGCCATGATGAATCTTCAACAGGTCATCCTTTCCACTTGACCAGATATTCTTCATATGTCTAGTTCTTTGTGCTTCTGCCAACACGACTATCCAGTATATCTTCAATCTCCTTAGTGTCCAAACTAGTTGCTGGAATACTCCACTGTGCTGCTGTGATCTCATCTTCAACACCTCCTTCATGATACTCTGTCAGATCTGAAATGTTAAACACTGGTGAAATATTTAGCTCAGTAGGCAATTCTACCTCATATGCGTTTCCTGAATCATGTTTCTTCAATATCCTGCATGGTCCAAACTTCTTCATTTTTAGCTTGTTATATGTACCAACTGGAAACCGTTCCTTCCGCAAATGAACCATGGCTTCATCACCAACCTGAAATTCTTTATACCTCCTTTTCTCATCTGCCTTGGCCTTATACTGTGCATTCATCTTGGTAATATGCTTCCTCACCTCCTCATGGATGTTCTTCAAGTGTTCTGCAAAATCCTCAGCTTCAGCACTACTTATTTCTCCTTTATCTATCTTCCTCAATTCAGATGCATTTCTTGGACTACTTCCATATACAATCTGGAATGGTGATTTACCAGTGCTCCTGTTGACAGAATTATTGTATGCAAATTCTGTCTGTGGTAAAATCAAATCCCATCCTGTTGGCTTATCTCCAACCAAACATCTCAGCAAATTTCCCAAACTCCTATTCACCACCTCTGTCTGTCCATCAGTCTATGGATGATGTGATGAACTAAACTTCAAATCTGTCTTCAACTTCTTCCACAATGTACGCCAGAAATATCCAACAAACTTAGTGCCCCGATTTGAAACTATGGTCTTTGGCAAACCATGAAGTCTCACTACTTCTCTGAAAAACAATTCTGCTACATGAACAGCATCATTAGTCTTCTTGCAAGGAATAAAATGTGCCATCTTTGAAAATCTATCAACTACCACAAAAATTGAATCATGTCCCTGCTAAGTCCTCAGTAAACCAAGAACAAAGTCCATGCTGATATCCTCCCAAGGCTTCTCTGGTATGGGTAATGGCTGATACAACCCTGTATTCTGCTTCACTCCTTTCGCCATCTGACATACTCTACAACTCTGTACAAACTTCACATCTTGCTGCAACTGCAGCCAATAATAATTCTCACTAACCAAACCAACGGTTTTATCACGACCAAAATGTCCAGCCAATCCTCCACTATGCTTCTCCTTGATGAGATTCTCCCTCATAGAACTTCGTGGAATGCACAACTGACTCCCTCTGAATAGCATATCATCCCGGATGATGAAATCCAACCATTTTGTCCTGTCTAGAGTAACAGGTTCTGCACAAGCTTTCCAAGCTTCACCAAAATCAGGATCCTCTGGATACAAATTCTTGAGTTCCTTGAACCCAACCACTTCAATCTGCATTTCTGTCAGCAATAGTTGCCTTATGCTAAGAGCATCTGCAACCCTATTAGACTTTCCACTCCTGTGTTTCAAAACAAATGTATAACTCTGCAAAAACTCAACCCATTTCAAATGCCTTTGATTCAATTTTCCTTGACTATTCAAATATTGCAAAGCTTGATGATCAGTATACAAAAAAAACTCCTTAGGAAGTAGATAATGTCTCCACTTCTTTAATGCCTGAACTATAGCATAAAATTCCTAATCATAAACAGAATACTTCCTCTTGGCATCATTTAACTTCTCACTGAAATACACAACAAGTTTACCTTCTTGGCTCATAACAGCTCCTATTGCAGTACCACTAGCATCACAATCTACTTGAAACACCTTATTAAAATCTGGAAGTGCTAAAACGGGTTGTTCTGTAACTTTTTGTTTCAATAATTGAAAACTTTTTTCTGCCCCATTAGTCCACTTAAACTCTTTTCTATCCGCTCTCATTGTTTCAGTCAAGGGTCCACAAATACTACTAAAATTTCAGATAAACTTTCTGTAAAAACTAGCCAAACCATGAAAAGATCTTACCTCAGTAGCACTCCTTGGAGTAGGCCATTCAAGGATAGCCTGTACCTTCTCTGGGTCCATTTTTAGACCTTCTGCTGAAACTACAAATCCCAAATACACTAACTCTTTCTTCACAAAACTGCACTTCTTCAAATTAATCAACAATTTCTCTTCTCTCAGCTTCTCAAATACCATACGAATATGCATCATATGCTCCTCCAATGTCTTACTAAAGATCAAAATATCATCTAGGTAAACAATGACAAACTTACCCAGAAATTCTTTCAGAACCTCGTTCATGAGCCGCATGAAAGTGCTCAGTGCATTGGTTAGCCCAAAAGGCATGACTAACCACTCATACAGTCCTTCCTTTGTCTTGAAGGCAGTCTTCCATTCATCTCCTTCTCTGATCCGAATCTGATGATATCCACTTTTTAGATCTATCTTTGAAAAATACACAGCTCCACTCAAACAGTCCATAATATCATCCATTCGTGGCAATGGAAACCTGTACTTGATTGTGATCTTGTTTATTACCCTAGAATCTGTACACATCCTCCATTCTCCATTCTTCTTTGGTGCTAATACCACAGGTACAGCACAGGGACTCAGACTCTCTCGAATTAACCCCTTCTGCAATAACTCATGTACTTGTCTGTTCAACTCTTCACTTTCTGCAGGTGTCATTCTGTGTGCTGCCTTATTTGGCAGACTCGCTCCTGGAATCAAGTCCATCTGATGACTGATCTTCCTGACTGGTGGTAATCCATCAGGCACGTTATCAGATACAATATCCTGAAACTCATTCAACAAATCTGCAACTTTTACAGGAACATCTTCTACTTCCTCTTTACCAGCTTTTGGAATTAAAGCAAAACATACATGCTCATGCCTCATACCATCTAGGAAATTTCTTCCATCAACAAAAGTTATCCTTGCAGTACCACATACCTTTTCTTCAGTCTCCTTCAATGGTTTTAGCTTATGTCGCACTCCATCCTTTGTCAAGGAATAGGTATTCGCACGACCATCATGTACAGCACATCTGTCAAACTGCCATGGTCTACCCAACAACATATGACATGCATCCATAGATATGATATCACACAATACCTCATCTTGGTATCCGCCAATCTTGAACTTCACCAGGCATTGTTCATTGACCATGACCCTGTGGTCATCCTGTACCCAGGCAATCCGATATGGATGTGGGTGTTTCTATCTCTTGAGCTTCAACTTTGTCACCATCTCTTCTGACACTAAATTGTCAGTGCTTCCACTATCAATAATCACATCACAACATTTACCTTCACACTTGCACCTGGTGCGAAACAGGCTCCTCCTTTGCTCAAGTTCATTCTCACCACTCAACAGGACTCTTCTGTTAATCAACGTTTCTCCTCTTTCAGAATCTTCAGAATTTGATGATCTGGCATCTTCATCTACATGTGCAACTCTGGCCTGGCCTTCATTTCTCCTGTCTGTTCTGCCTTGGCGCTGAGGACATTCAAATGCCCTATGACCTTCTTCTCCACAGTGAAAACATGTTCCACGGAAGCCACCTCTTCCAGATCCTTGTCCTCTTCCTCTTCCTCTCTGATCTCTATTATTCTGATCCTGGAAGCGATTGGAATTATTTCCTCACTGATTCTGACTACTACTGGCCTCATCCTTCTTTTTCGGATCCTCATTTCGACCACCATATGACCATCCACCAGATCGTCCACCGCGACCTCTTCCGTTTTATCTGCTCTCAAACTTCTTGTTCAGCTTTTCCTCTACTTTTAGGGCAAACTGGTATGCCTCTTCAATACTATTCATTCGAACTAGATTCAGCTCCTCCTGAATGCTTGGCCTTAACCCATTAAGGTATCGGGCAACTTTCTCCTTATCAGCTTCTGCATGGCCTGTTCTGATGAGAAGTCGATAGAACTTCTCTGTATACTCCTGAACAGATCTTCCTGCTTGCTTCAAACTCTGCATTTTCTTCAGTAGGTCAAGCTCATAATCAACAGGAATGAACTGTCACTTCAATTTATCCACCATCCGATCCCATCTCGTGATTTTCTCCTTTCCCCTTCTATTTCACTCCAACTGAATCTCTTGCCACCATATCTTCGCATGACCTTTCAGTCTGGCTTTCACAAATTTGACCCTATCAGGATCCTCAACATCTTCATACTCAAAATATTCCTCACATTCGTTGATCCAGTCGATCAATTCTTCTGGGTTAAGATTTTCAGAAAATGTAGGAACCTCAATCTTAGGTCTTTTCCCAATCTTAGAAATGGCCCGAAAAAGTCTTTCTTCCTCCTGGTTCACAATTTCAACTTCTCCTTCTTGATATTCTTCTTCGGCTTCATCCTCACTTTCGTCTCTGACATTAAGATTCATTCCTCTACGAATCTCTTCTTGCAATGCTCGCACTTGTCTCTGCAACTCTCTAACCTCAGGTGTCACAACACCAGGTCTTCCACCACGTTCTCTTCGTGGAGGCATTTTCGCGATGCGCGCTGAAACCCTAACCACGGTCCTGGTGCAAACTGCCTCACAGTCGGCGATCTGTTTACACACTCAAGAACCCCTGCTCTGATACCACTTGATGAAGGGTGCTCCCCTTAATGCCACAAACACATAACAGAAATAGAGAAACAACAACAATAATATGCAAGAACAGAAAATTGGCTTCTTATTATCTCCACAAATGTGGAATTACAAACTTTCAGAATTACAATATGCAAAGCCACATGGGCATTCCCTTACAATATTTTTTAGGACAAAGCCTCGAATCAATACCCAGATCTACTACCCAGAACTATTCTGAACTGCCTAAGACAATAATACAGCCTTCCTTATATAGGCAATTTTTCACCGCCTGGGAAGGTTCCAGAATTTTAGCCGATAAGGCCGACCAAACTTAGATTTATTTTATTTTACATTTCATTACATCATAGTCGGCTCAAGATAACCTTTGAAACCCGAACAGAAATTTTGAAGAAAATTATTTTTCGCCATTTCAGGTGGCCCAACTTCCGAAGACCATAAGTCATCACCAGTTGACCCGATCGGCTATTATAACCCCATTTCGGAAACGCCACAAAGTGCTCTACAGGCTTGACCAGCGCAAACACCCATCACCTAAATTTTTGACCTCATCCGGGGCCTCTAAAGCCTTCAAAACTGAGTTCAAAGTTTCTGTACCCTGCTGCCAATACCGAAAATCTTCAATATCTTCCAATATACACTTGATCTGGCAATGAAACTTTACTGGCAGACTTATATGACCAAAATGAACCTCCAAGAAAGAAATCAGATCATTCTGAGCACATACGAAAATTACCAAAAATAGTAACTTTCCATAAATAGCAGCTTTGCACAAAATAACCCTTATTGAATATAAAAACATAAATATTTTTGGGTGATGCAAGATTGCTCTTACACCCAGGATGCTCCTGCATCACAATCACTGTACTCAGCATTCGCTGATATCACTATTGCTCGGTATACATTACTTTTCATAGCTCAGCAAAAACTAACTTGGCTAATACAAAAATACATATTGACCATTAGTTTTCTCAGCAGTGACTACTGCTCGGTAAATATACATTACATGACTCGACCTATACATGATGACTCAGTCGCAGTGATGACTGACCACCATTGCCTAAATAATGACTAAGTGTAAGACGCTAATAGTCAACAAAACTATAGAGATCTACAATGTTGCCCAAGGCATGAGTCTCCCTTGTACTTATCAAACTTTGGCATTTCAAAATTGGTAGGGAATGGTTGGAGAGTGATTGATTTGTAAAAAGGATAAGGACATATTTCTGCAAAAGAAAATTCCTTCTTCTTTCCTTTCTGGATAGCCATCATCATGCCTTTGAGCTCATCAATTTTTTGGACTAAATCAGGAGGATTAGTGGTGATTGTATGGGCTTGATGTGTTCCTCCTCCTGATGATGCATTATGTCCTCCCAGAGGGGGAAGATTGGTGTTATGTCTTTGATTGGTGTTGTTTGTTTGTGCAAAGTTTTGATTCTTTAGGACTTCATTAGGCTTCGAGAAAAGAGAATCAAAGCATTTTCCTAAGGACCTTGGTTGTTGTTCAGGTGCACGACCCACACTTAAACCATCATTACTCACCCCATTGTTTGAGTTAGGCTAAAGTTGTCAGATTAATTCAAGTGTATCAGGGGGAGGTTGAGTTGTGTTATCAAATGTCGATGGCATTATGGGTGCTACTTTTCTTTTGTTGGTTCGAATCAAGTTGTTCTCAAGAAAAGTTTCGTCAAAATTATCAAAGAGGGTAACACCCCTTTGGATAAGATTCATGAATATGTTGGAACTGTTGGCTTGGATTAGGTCTTCCACTAAGCTTAAATTGTTAGGATCCTCAAAGAATTCTTTAGCTCATGGATTGGCACTGACACTTTCAGGTATTAATGTGTCTGATTCCATGTGAGGTTCTTCTTCGTCATTAAATTCTTCTTGATAGATAGTTTCTTGATGGTTATCCATGGTGAGAGATTCTTGTCTTAGTTTTTTTTGTGATCGAGTAAGTACCATGCACAAGTGACCTTAGAATGGTTGAATTGGAGAAGGGTGAATAGTTGATGAGGTATGGAAAGAAAAGGATTTCGTGAACTAGGAGAAACTTGGACTAATGATTAAGTCTTGATGATTGATTGGATTGATTGATTTGATTGAGAATTAGATTGATTGATGAGATTAGATTAAAGAGGAACTAAGCCTCAAGGATTGATTGGATTTAAAGGTTTGGAACAAACATAGGTGAAACAAGACCTTGTGATTATGCAAACATAAGATTGGTTTTGATTTAAATTCTTCTTTTGTTTGGGTGATAGACTAATGATCCCCAAACAATATAGGACTAGATTAGGACTACTAGAGAAAGACCCAGTTCTTAAGGGATTAATGTTTGCTTTGAAATTAAGGTCTATGAGACACTACTGGAATGATTATTTCACCCTATGGCTTGATGAAGGTGTGAAATATGGATTGATCTGATTCTGATTTAAAGTCCAAGATTCTGATTAATGTTCCTAATGTTTTGGAATGTTGATGAAGAAATAGGTGTTTAAAAGATGAGAAAGGGATGAATGACTTGAAGAGGATGAAGAAAGAAGGTCAAAGGTACTTAGTCGTAGGATTACCAAGTGACAAAGGCCATGTTCACTTTGTTCTTGGAAACAAAATTAGCAACCCAATTGTTGTAGATGATTTTATCTGATTTCTCAATAGCCTCTAGAAATTTTTGAATGGGTTGCAAATAAGATTGGTTGGCTTTAATCTTTTGATCAACAATTTTCCTCTCTCTATGGACTCATACAACTGGGAGTTTTAATTTCTTATGTTTAACACTATCAGTCATGACTTGAGGACAATATCTTGATAGATCAAAGGATGTTCTTGGCAAGAACCAATTTCATGCATACATCAAACGTTTAGGTTACAAGCACAGTTGTCAAAAATAGTCCTGCAAGGGACAAAGAAACCTTGCAGGATTCAAGTGTACGGGTTTGTTTTTCAATGAAAGTAACAAGCACACTCTTTATCCCTAGAAGGAAGTTGGTTGAGATTGAAAACCTTTTCTCACTGACTTAGGAAAACACCCAACAAATCCTTAGAATACAACCATCACCAAGCACGCAATGGCTCCAACCATGATGTTGTATTATCAGAGTGTTAACGTTGAAGGGGCTCGATATCATGAGTGTCTTGGGGAGATTACTATTCTCCTCACACATAGATTATCAACCTTTCAGGGGTGAACCAGGTGGCTTCTAACTAATGGCTTTTAGTGAGGGTCTCCATTTGAACACACTCTTTGTATCCGCGCAAGTGCAACTAGGACATATAGCCCCACAAAGCACCTTGACACAAGTAGTCATGTAAATGTGATTGAGACTACAAGGCCCTACTAAATGTTAGGTGAGAGTCATGTATAAGCTCAAATGTCATCCAACTTCTGAGGCTTTAACCCCAAGAAGAAAATTTTATTAACGTAAGTTGGAGTGATGGGATAACATGTCATTCTCATGTGGGTTGTTCCCGAGAGCTTTTTACCTCGTCGGCAGGCCCATCTAAAGGATTGAAAATAAATGCATGGATTGGCCACAAGAAGAAGTCTGGATTTTTTATTTTCCCTCAAGGGGAAAAGAGCATAATCTCCTATCCAACGAGGTTTTCTCCCAAACACACCAAACAAATCATCAATTCCAAGTATTTTCTTTAAGAAAACAATTCAAAAGGTTCTAGGTTTTTGATTTTCCCACTTGGAGAAAAGAGCATAATCCCCTAGCTAATGAATCATTATTAAAAAAAAAAAACTTCCTATTTAATGCTAGGTGCCTAAGAAATCATTAAGAAAACATAATGTTTGATTGAATCTCCTTGGTAACCTACAAAACAACTTTGGTAAGTAGTTTAATGTGTTTAGTCTTCTAACAACGTCCTGCAAAACAAATAAATTAGTAGTCTTAGAATGTTCAAATCTTGGTCATTGTTCTACAAAATCACTGTTAGAAGTCACAAAATGTCAGTATCTTCCAAAAAACTCAAATCAACAAACTTAAAGTGCAAGATATTATGAAAACATGTTGAAATCAGACAGAGATGCTTGTGTATAGGCAGAGACGCTTGTCTGGAGGTGGATACACTTGTTTATAGGTGGAGATGCATGTTTGTTAGAGACACCTATTTCTAGGCAGAGATGCCTATGTACAAGTAGAGACACCTATGTATAGGCAGAGACACCTGTCTACACAGAGAAAAGATTAACCACCAATGTTTTAAAGTTTTATGCTCTCATTAAGTTACAAATGCATAAAAAGGTTTCTTATGACAAAGACAAAGTCATTTTTTAACCTTAATATGTCAGAAAACTTTACTTAATCAGCTAAAAAAAGATAACACAAAGGAAACTCCCTTTTCTAGTAGAGACACCTGTGTGCATGCAGAGACACCTATGTGCACAAAAACAAAGATTTTATTAGTTTTATGTATTTTTCTTCATTTGTAGATATAGTTAGGTGTTTTACTAATGATCATTAGCCTTGATGTGATTATCAAATACAAGTTTCACTGATTAGAACAAACTAAAATGAGAGAAAAACTCTTTTCTAGAAGAGATGCCTATCTATAGGCGGAGACGCCTTTCTACAAGTAGAGACGCCTATGTACAGAGATGCCTGTGTCCAAGCGGAGACACCTCTGGTCCAGCGGAGACACCTATCTAGAAAATTCATGGGAAACCTTCACAAGATCAAGAAGAATAGTTAGAAAATGGGACTAAAGGGTCCCACCGGGTATGCCAAAATGTATGTGATGAAAACCAACCTGTTAGGAGCAAGTTCAAACATGAAAATGTTAGCAAGAAAAAAGATATTCAAATATTAATCTAACCTTTTATAAACTTGCAAGAACCAAACAAAAGGCTTCCACCACAAACTCTGATGAGCAAGAAGCAAGTGCACCCAAGCCTTGCTTGATTTAAGCTCTTAGAGAGTGTTGTGGGTGTGCTCTCCCAACACAAGTATAGATCCCACTATGAATGTAAAGATGGATTGAAATACTCAAGGTGGAGCTATGGGAGCAACCCTCAAGCATTCGATGCAAGGAACCAAAGAAGATTAAGGAGGAGCTATGAAAGCAACCCTTAAGCTCAATGACATGCAAATAAAAAGAAGAAATGGATGAAGCTAAAAATAGAATGAAACTAAGTCTACAATGAGAATTTAGCAACTACCAAATGGTTAGTAAAAACTCTAAGAAAACAATTCTAAGCGTAAACTACCATTATAATTCTACATGCAAAATTAAGATGATTTGCTTGAGGCAAGGGTCCTATTTATAGGATTTTGGAGGGCTGGGGTAAGGTGAAATCTATGTGGAATCCACATAGGTGCCACCAAGGAGACACATAAGTCATGCAAAGTCCAAGACTTTCTCACACATGTGTGAGAAACTTGGGATGTGAGAGGTCAATGTGTACTCCAAGTACATGTGTAAGTGTGTGTAAGAGATGTCTAAGAGGAAAAGTCCATTTTCACAATTTTGGAAGGTGTAAGAAGTGTCATCAAAATTGTAAGAAGCCTTGTTTATGAAAATTTTAGCAATTTTTGAAAAGGTAATTTTTAGAAATTTGCTCACACATGTGTGAGCAAATAATTAGGACTAATGGATGTAGGAATCCAAAAATTAGCCTAATTAACCCTAGTTAATTAGTGAGTAGGTTTATTAGATAGAAAGTGATGTGTGTAGGATAGCATCTAGGTTGAATTTATGATTAAATTAAATAAAATTTAATTTAATCATGGCTTAGTAGAAATAAAGAATGCGAGGGAATTAAATAAATTAAAAATTTATTTAAAAGAGGAATATGAAGGAACATGTATTAAATTAAATTTAATACATTATGAAAGGTAGTATTTAAATTTAATTCAAATACTATAATTAGTGAATTTATTTAATTAAATAAATAGATGAATTTAACAAATATAACTAATTAAAAATTAACTAGAATGTTATTAGAGGTCATTAATTAAATTAAATTAAATTAATGTTAAAAGGATAAATTTAGGTGTCTACAATATCATATATGTAACTCCACACCACCATTGCATCCAAAAAACTCAATCTTATATATAAGATCATAAACTCAAAATCATAACTCTATCGGCCCAAAATAAGATAGTGAAACATGCATAACCTTCACATCAAATCTCGATCAAATCATCAATTCATAGCTTGTTAACAACATGTAGTGTCCTCCATAGTCGGCTCTAACATAAACAACTATCAAATGCAAATTCTAAATTGATTAACCAAGTATACTGAATGATCTTATTGAATTTCTCTATTCTAGCCCAAAAACTATCAAACTGATATTCATTAGTGAATATTTCATGCATACCGAAACTTCAAAATCTGCAAAGATCAGACTAGTCACATTATGATGTCTACTTTCATGCTCAACAATCGCAGCCTCTAACTCTCTATCATCCATCAATACCAAGATGTTCTATCTAGCTGTATACTGTTCTAGTTCCGGTACTTAGTCATTTTCTTGCATCAAACCTCTAGTAAACTTACAAACATTAAATATGGTCAAGACTAGTGAATGTATTTTCCATCAATGAAAACATATCATGCATCATCAGGTGCCTCTT